>JAEQML010056438.1:0-33963 GCA_016904865.1 Pissodes strobi
GTTCTTCTGGGGTATGGTCGCATAATATTTTTATTTCGCGGGAATGCTTCATCTCCTACAAAGATCATTGGAAACATGTAATTGTTCTCATCATTTGGCAAGGTAGCAGGAGGCGGAATGTTCAACTTATTTTCGGTAAGAGCGCGCAGAAAATTTGAAGATTTAACTGCACGACCATCGCTATTCCTTCCGTAGTTACCAACACTTATAATTGATTATACCATCTGCTTCTGCACTTGTCATTAAAACTATGGAAAAATAGCATTTATAGTTATAATATGCTGAACCTGATTTTTTAGGGCACTTAATTCTTATGTGTTTGCCATCTACAGAGCCCAAGCAATTTGGTAAACTCCATAGTTCGTAGTACCTCTCAGAAATCTCTTTCCATTGCTCTATTGTAAGTAATGGCATATATTGCGGCTGAAGGACTATCCATAATTTCTCAGCAGCATCAGCAACAATGTTACTTATCATTGAAATTCCTCGATAAAATTCAAAGTGAAGCGCTGTAAACAACATACCGGTTTCTAGAAACCTGAAAAAAATAAAAACAACGTTTAAAAAACTCAAATAATAATATTATTTAAGATAATCGTATTAATTAGAACTTCAAAATATGGATAACATAAATTTATATACAGACTTTTTGTTTTAGCACCTGAATGCGAGGAAAAGTGGATATAAACGATATTTGAAACAGAGTAATGGAAAAAGTAGAGATGCAGCTAAACCACAAACGAAGCATTATTTATGGGATGTAATGCAGTTCATGCTAACATTTACGAAATCAAGAACCCAATCAGGCAATTTGCCTATTGAGAACAATACAGATGAAATGTTTGACACTGATCAGTGTGATATAGACGCTGACGAAAATGACTCAAGAGCTACCGGTCTTGAAGAACACGCCTCTGATGATCATTCGGAATTAGATTTATTTACTAGATGCTACCAATCTGTTACGTACACAGTCACGTACATCGAGCGGATAATCAAAGAAAAGGGAGGCTCTATCAAAACCTGCAATGTATGAAATGGAGGATGCTGTCGTCAGTTACCTTTCTAAAAGAAGTGCGCCACAACTGGAAAATCCAGACCTAGATTTTTTTAAAAGCATTCTTCCCGATGTTGGTACTTTAAACGCATCGGAAAAACGGAACGCATCGGAGGAACGGAAGTACTGCAGACACTAGACGATATGTTGCAAAAAAATAATACATCATCATCAGCGAGTACTCCTGTAAATAATGACAGGCAAGCTAATGCTTCTCGGTATCCTTCTGGTGTTTTTGAGGATGTACTTGTGGCTGCTTAGATACAGTAAACGTGCCATGTGTTTAAGAATTATCTCGTAAGTATGGATGAATCTACCCAATCTTCTTTTTTCATCCTCCTTCTACTTGAAATCACAGCACCAATCAACGCAATCTTTCTTCCGATGACATCTAGGTAATAACTGTTTTATTATTTACCAACGGCGATCTGATTATAAATTTAGTCGCTCTATGCGACTTTGGTATGAAAATAAACCAGAAAGATGCCATTTGCGATGTGCTTCATACTTCCAGGCAGCTGTCGCATGTAGCATGCTACTTTGGTGTGAAAGCCTATTAATATATTGTATTTCTTGACGTCCTTAATTATTAGGTAAATCATATTTGTTTTTAAATTAATCTTCCAGCTAGTATTAATGAAATGATTGTCCGAAAACTAAGTAAAAGAAATAAGAGTTACTCTCCCGAGATAAGAAAATTCGCCTTAACACTACAATTTTATTCGTGAGCTGTATACAACTATGTCCGAAAGGCATGGCAAAATCTCCTACCGCATCCTAGTACCCTGAGACAGTAGTACAGGGTTGTAGATGGCAAGGATTCTCCAAGGGAGCACTTTCTGCTATAGCTGAAAGAAATAAATGTTCCCAGATCAATTGAAATATTGTCATTGATGAAATGTCACTTCGATCCCAGACCATTTATAGTAATGGAACGTTTTATGGTGGAGTTGACATGAGATCTGACAATTCAAAATAATGATGGAAAGTAATGCTTTAGTTTTTATGGCAGTGTCTTTAAATGGACAGTGGAAAGTTCCATTGGGCTACTACTTAATAGTTAAATTAAATGGAAGCGAAAGAGCTAATTTGCAAAAAAAAATTGTTTGCAATTAATAAAAGACACAGGTGTAAATGTTTTTTCGCTTACATTTGATGGGGCTCCTGTAAATTTAGCAATGTGCACTAGCCTTGGTGCCGTAGAGCGGTGTGACTTTGCACCTCACTCAAGGGTGTCTTTGCCCAACTGTTAGTAATCGTCTAAAAAATAAAAAATCTCTGCAAGAAGTGGAAACGGTGTAACGATTTCGCACGTGGTGTTGTTGTATTGTGCATGCGTTGTGTTTTACCGGCAAAACGACAGGCATAAACGAATAAGAAGCTCTAGAGTAATAATTTGGTGAAATTCGAACTTTTGCTGTAGTCAGCAAACCGGAACTGCCAAGGTATATGATAGAGTAATTTTTCAAAAATTTCTGGTTGGGTTATTATTTAGAGACATGTATTGAGGTTATGTAGCCATTAAAATACCTCATCATCGTTTGAACATCATAACTAGCTAACATGACATACAGATTTATTAAATAAATGAAACGATACAATTATACAAAATAAGACCCTTTATTTTTAGTCTTCAAAATATAAATAGAATACGTATCTCTATACATCTTAAAATAAATTTCCTCTCATCTTCTTTATCCGCCGAATTCAACCTCTTCACTGTCTTTTCCTGGACTTTTCACTTTTGCACTAGTTGTACTCGAATTTTATCAGTTTCCACCGTAAAACACGTAATACTTTTGACGCGGCCTCAATATATTGACGGGCCTTCAATAAAAATTAAACCATTTTAATTTTCTTCAATATTTTTCCATCAATATTATTGTTTCAATATACCACTTAGACGATCAATATATTGATCAATATCGATATTGATGCAATAATATTGACCGTGTAAAGGGGCCTTTACACAACCATTAGATTTTTCCTAATACGGGCCAAGGAAACGGATTCGGAGAAACATTCTGCAAGTATACAAACTGAGAAATTCCAGAGAGAACAGACTTAATAAAGTGTCCTTGGTTCATAAACGCTGCTACTGGTGACAAAATATGGGCTTTTTGGGATCCATATCACATGATAAAGATAATAAGAAATACTTAAGGTGGCAAAAAATGTTTAACTGACATAAGTGGAAATAAAATTAAGTGAAATTTGCAAGAACTTAAAGGAAATGGCTTGGTAATAAAAAATCAAGTAAATTTTCAAGATAACCGTGTGCATGTTAAGTTGGCTACATAAATTTTCAGTAAAAATGTATACAATGCCTTCAGATTTGTAGACAAATTAAAAATTCCTAAATTTGAAGGTTGTATGCCGATAGCTGAAATTGCTATATATTTAATAATATTTTTGATAATTTAAATTGCAAAAAACAGGTTTTCCAAAAAGAATTAGTTCAATGTACCAATTAATGAAACTAATGTTGAATTTCTCAGGGAACATGCTAAATATTTTGAAAATTATATATTATATTATATTACTAATTGTACCTCAATTTTAAACAGTCAAAGGAAAACTGGGTTTTTGGGGCTGTTCGAAATATTTTTGAATTATACGACACATTTAAACTGAACCAAGATTATATCGAAACATTCTTCAGGTGTATAAGGAGTAGGGGAGATTCAATAACAATACCAATGCTAGGCAGTTTGAAAGTAGCTCTTAATTAGACATGAAATCAGTAATACTTATGTATCAAAATCCTGTTATTGACTATGATGACATTAATTGGAACCTTTTCGAGCCTGACTAAATTTCGATATTATGGTCATTAACGCCATATTTGGAAAATGTAGTTAAATATAATAGCAGGCTTCATAGGTAAAATATTTTAAGTATACTTAGCTTATGTGTTATTTGTGCGAATCAGCTGACTGCTGTTCATGAAGATAGTTCATTACTAATTAATTTGAAAAATCGAGGAAGCCTTATATTTCCCTCATCTCAAAAAATCATCAAAGAAATATTAACTTTGAATATTTTCAGAAATATTTATAAAGCTTTTGATAATGAAATTATGAAGGATCATATAATCTCAAATGATCTTTTGGACAACCATCAAAGCCAATCAGCAAAACCCATTATCGAAAGTTTTTTAAATATTAGATTATCTCATTAAGCTAAAATTAAACCTTAAAAAGATGAAAACATCAGACATAAATATACCAAATTGATACTGTTCAAAAATCAGTGAAGAATTTATTGCTTTTCTTTAATTATGCACATGGTTTACATTTTATTCTTGAAAAAAATACATTGTAACGCAGAAAAATATATTTGGAAAACCAAAGAATGTATGACTTTTCGAGTAAATTATATCTTTAGAAATTTTAATAAAAATATCACTAATTTAAATTATTATTCCTTATTTATTTCAACTTCGATTTATCAAAAAAAATATGAATTACTGGAAGTATTTTTTACTTCCTTGCCATTTCCAATCCAAATTACCAATTTATAGAATAATTTTATTTTAGTTGCTCATTAAAGAAAAAATTGACATACCTACCTAACCACTTCCTATTAAATATAAAGAAAATTATAATATAAATTATTGAATCTTCATTCGGAAAGTTAATAAATCGAGTTTTTCAAATTTTAAAATAAAAGTAATTTCAGGTTGGGATTCGAACTCACAATCTCGAGTACCATAATCTACCGTGCCACTGCGCCACGTCCTAATACGTCTTCACTTGTAATATATTTGGTCTTCAGCAAAGCATTATTTTCATTTACTAACAGCGACCAATGAATTTGAACTTGGCGCTTCTGCGCATTTCGGCACTTCATGAGACGAGATACTCATGTGGAGTTAATATACTTCTATCTCACGGTTTTGGCTTAGGTATGGGCCGGAACACGCTATATAGCTCTGCAATATATTTGCGTTTAATTTATAAATCAAACGCGTACTTCCCAAAGATTCCTCGTAACCCAAAAATCATTGACTAGGCCACTGTACGATCTGGTACGAAAATTCTCCTGTACTTTCAGTATGGTGAGTAATAGCGATTTTACTTTACTTTTGTCAGTATCGGGCCATCATTCAAAGAAGAAAAACCAATTTACACATATAAATAAATAAATAATCAAGAAGATAGTGTAGATCATTGACTAGGCCACTGTACGATCTTGCCCGAAAATTCTCCTGTACTTTCAGTATGAGTAATAGCGATTTTAGTTTACTTTTGTCAATTGGGCCATCGTTCAAAGAAGAAAAATAAATTTACACATATAAATAAATAAATAAATAATCAAAGAAGTAGTGTCCCATTTTGTTTTAGTAAAAATTATTCAAAAACCATTATTTTAAAAATATATCTGTCTTCAAGACATGTGATGAGCATTATTTGCCATAAATTAATTGCTTACTTATTTTGATTTTCATCCTTATAGGAGCCAAAATAATGTAAATTTCTTTATATCTCCTATAGGTACAATTTTCTAAATTATATGAGTTAATCGTTTTTCTTAACTTTTTGGTTTTGTTTATTTCATTAAGTTGTTTTTAGGTAAAATAGGGATATTTTGCCGATCATTACTAATTTTTTGGAATACAATGAGGAGATGGAAGGGCACGGAGGCTTGGAGACTATAGTATTTGATGAGTGTGGTAGGGTAAAAGAATTATTTTGTGGGGGAAATAAAATAAATATTCTTCACTTAAACATAAGGATCTTACAAAACAATTTTGAGGAACTTCTTGTTTATCTAGATGAAATAAATATAAAAAATATAGATGTTTTAGTTTTATGAGACTTTTTTTAATAGAAAATATTTCAAGGATTTTAATTCAAAATTTTGATGTGTCTTACAGTAACTCTAAATTCAATAAAAATGATGGAATGGTTATGTTTGTGAAGCAAAATTTATATGCCCAATGTGAAATTATTGCTTTAACAGAAATAAATATGCTAAGATGTGCTTTTACAATAACTTCAAATTTGGGGTCACTGGGGTTTATCGTCCACCATCAACCAATTTAGATATTTTTTTGAAGGATTTGGAGAGGGTATTTTCTGAGCTGCGTTCTGATAATACTGATATATTTGCGGGTTATTTAAATATCGATATTTTTAAAGAACTTGATAATGGTGTCATACAGTACTTAAATATTTTAGCTCAAACCAGCCTTATAACATGTATTAACTCTCCAACTAGAGAATATGCAGATGCCTCTACATGCATAGACCATATATTTTTAAAAACTAATCACCTAAATTTAGAAAAATATTATATAATATCGTTTGTTATTAGAAGTTCCATAACAGATCACTATTTTATTGGATTAAATATTGAAAGTATTCATAATAATGATAATTGTAATATAATAAGAGAAAAAAACACATAAACTATAGAGATTTAAATAGACAATTGGAAATGGAACCCTGGGCAGATGTAATCTCTTGTTCTACTGTAGAAAAGGCATATATGACTACTAAAAGCAAGCTTTTATCGTATATTGAGAATAATGCTAAAACAACTAAAATATCTATTAAAACCAGGAAACGAAAACCTTGGATTACCCAAGGAATAATAAATTCAATTAATGAAAGGGATAAAATGAAAAGGAATTTATCTAAACATAATTCTCTGGAAAACGTTAATACCTATAAAAACTTTTTGAATAAAATAGTCAAGTTCGCTAAAATAAATTATCATAAAATTCAAATTTCTAACTGTAAAAATGACTTTAAAAAAACTTGGACTATAATAAATGAAGTAACCAACTCGAAAAAATATTGCCATAGTAAAAATTATAAAATAAAAATATTGAATAATTAATAACGAAATAGAATTATCAGAAAGTTTTAATATTTTTTTTATAAACATTGGTAAATTTATTCAAAATAAAAAACCCTAACACAATAATGTAATTCTTCGAAACGAAAATAATACACAGAATACTAATTCAATGTGTTTGCAGCCTGTACATGAAAATGAATTAATTAAACACATTAATACTTTAAAAAATTATTCATCACCCGGACAAGATAAAATTTCAATAATTTTAATAAAAAAAGGATTCATCTTTATATCTTAAAACTATTAGCCTATATTATTAATTTATCTTTTACAACCTCCCAAGTCCTTTTAGACTGGAAGATCTCCATTGTTACACCTGTCTTTAAATCGGGAAGTAAACAAGACATTAATAACTATAGACCGATATCAGTTATTAACAATTTTGCGAAAATTTTTGAAAAGTGTATAAAACAAAGAACTCGTTAACTTTCTAGAAAGTCATAACCTACTTTATGAAAGACAATACGGTTTTCGAAGCCAAAAAAGTACAGAGGATGCAATTTTTGATTTGATACACAACATTAAATTAAACTTTCAAAATAAACAGAAAAATTTGGCAATTTTCATGGACTTAACAAAAGCATTCGATATTGTTTCCCATAAGATATTACATCAACGTCTGGAAGAACATGGAATTCGAAATGAACCTCTAGAATTAATTAAAAAATATTTAAAGGACATAATACAGGCTGTTAAAATAAACGAATCAATAAGTTCATTTAAAACAATAGAATGTTGTGTTCCACAGGGCAGGGTACTTGGACCCATTCTCTTCCTGATATATATAAATAATATTGGAAATATTTATCAGAATTGTAAAGTATTTTCTTACGCTGATGATACAGCACTTCTTATTTCTGGCAATACGTGGAAAGAAACCTAGCAGGAAGCGGCAATGGGTCTTGGTCAGGCTAAATAATAACTTGTTTAGTCTGAACTTTACAAAAACACTTTTTTATCACATTCTCACCTACTATATCTGACCAACCCAATATTAATTACATCTCGATTCATTCAGAAAACTGCAGTAATATTGATTTATGTAATTGCAAAAAAATTCTTCGCAGCGAAAGCATTAAGTATCTTGGTATTGTGTTGGACAGATGTTTAAAATGGAATGACCATATTACTTATTTAAATAAAAAGATTCGAAATATATTTTATAAATTTTTTCAACTTCGTGAAATTCTTAGTAAAAAATGTTACTTATACTATATAATTCACTTGTCGAATCAATGCTTAGATACTGTATTATTGTCTGTGGTGGTTTATACAGTTCAAACCTTAATAAACTTTCGGTTTGTCAGAATGCAGTTTGAAGATACTGTTAAATAAAGAATTTATGTACGCTTCTGCTCTTTTGTATTCAGAAAATAACATTTTAAATGTCAGAAATTTGTATGTTTCATGTGCATTAAACCACACTATTAAAAACGGTCAACTTAGTGTATCAGATCAACATATTTATGAAACAAGATCTTCATTTGAGTCGAACATACGTGTTCCTTTTATGACAACTTCATTTTGCCAAAGATTCATAACATATTTCGACCCTACCTTGTTTAATAAACTTCCGAGTGAAATAAAATGAATTAAGGATAATAATAGAAGATTTAAAAATGAAATTAAGAAATTCCTATTAAAGAATCCCACATATTTCCTTACTGTATTCACTTAAACAATGGGAGATTTTTCTGTGAAGAAAAATCACAGGTGACTAAGCCAATTTAACTCTTAACTAATTTAATTAAAATATTTATACCAAAACTATTAATGTTTACTACTAATAAAAAAATGTATTTGTAGGTTCTTATGGAGTGTTATGTACTTACACGGTTATACATTTAATAATCTATGGATTTTCTTCACAATTGTATTTATAAAACTGATTAATACAAATTATGTTTATGTTTATTATAACATTGAAAAATCGGAAACATGCCCATAATTTAAATTGTACTAGTATTGTTTTTAATTCTAATGCAATTATTTATTTAGTTAAAGGAGATAGAAAGTCTGGTTAAACCAACGCAAGGTTCCTCAGGAAACAAATCACAGGTAGGTACTAGACGAAAACTCACCCAAAGTAGAAGACTATGCAATGGATATATGTATTTATCAGTTAGAAAATGCAATATCATATTTTTATTCTTAAAGAAAAATTACAACAACCTTATTTTTTTAACAAATTAAGCTTTTCCAACTTGCAACATCTCATCTTGCCATTCAATTTTCCCATTACCATTAAAATATTTACAGTATTTTATTCGATTTGCATTTGCTTCTAATAATGCGTTTTTCTTCGATGTTCTTGCTAAATTAGTAAATGCAGTATCTTCCTGTTGCCAGTCCCCATTTTGTATAACATGAGTTTTCGAATTTTCGCGGTCAAATCATTCGTTACATATGTAATACTATGTCTCCTTAAAAAATTATGCAGGATAATGGCAGCAAGTACAATATGATTTATTTTATTGGGAGCCATGGCTAAAGCCGTATGAAACATTCTAGAGCGTGTTGCTAACAGACCGAAAGCATTTTCGACCCTAGACAGTCTATAGTTAAATAATCTTTTATTATAATCCAATCCTTTTTAAGGATATGGGGTTAATATATGTTCTTGTAATCCGAAAGCTGCATCACCTTTTAAAACAAAGTTCAGATTTTCTTTAATTTCGGAAGTACTGGGAAACTTTAATTTCTTGTTTACTAATTTTTCATGTAGCGAAGTTCATTCCAAAACTGCACCATCTGATATTCTACCTTGATTTCCGATGTCTACGGACATAAACTCATAATTGCGATTTACTAAAGCCATTAATACTACACTAAATAATATAATAAAATATTAATTAGAGGCGTTCTTGGTGAGTTAAGAAAAACAACTGATATTTCGGATGCCACCGTTACCACAAATTCCTACAGATTATGCAACCAGCCTTTAGGTTCTTCTACGACCCTTTCCCCACTAACTTCCCCCGAACAAATAGCTGAGGGAACAGTGACACAGCATTATTCAAGTTTGGAGAAAATTTGGGAAATCAGTCCTACATATCATACAACCAGCCGTCTGATTCTTTTACGACCCCTTGCCCTATAAATTTGGGAAATCAGTTTTTTAGCTACAAACCATAATAATTGTATACATTTTTGAGTTAGTTTTAAAATGTCACAACTTAGATTTAGAGGGTATTTATTCACAGTTGTCTTAGATAACGTGTTTAAGTTTAATATAATTTCTTACCTTTATGTAATCTGTCTTCAGTTTATTGAATATTATGGCACATGTCTCAGGAATTATATAACCAAGTGCCCGGGCAGAAATTCCCACCGAAAATTTCAGATCTTCATATCATCTTCCTGTTGCAAGGAAACGAAGGGGAGCATTGAAGCGATCCTCTGGTCCAATTGCTTCTCTCATTGGAGTATCTTGTTTTGTAAGAACATTCTCTGCTAAATTTAACAAAAGCTCATACGTATTGATATCCATTCTTAAATAATTTTTAAAATCATCTGAATCATTCTCCATTACCTCTTTTAATAGGAGACTATGGTTCAATTTGTTTTTCTTAAGCGAATAACTTTTAACCCACTTGGAACGTCTTTTTCTTACACTACTTTCTATTATTTGCATTCCACCACACAGAGCCAGTTTTTTAGCACGAAACATTTTCGGTACTTCACTTGCTGACAACGCTTAAACAACCATGTGTGTCAAACTTTCGCGAAATCAAAATTCCACAGTTTCGGTTTAACCCTTAAACCGAAACACCGGTCTCTGAGACCTGTGGGGTCACATTTGGCTAACTTATAACAACCCAGTTTGATCTGTGTCTCTCCCCTCCCGAATATGCTTCTATCAACTCCTTACCTATGCAAAGCGGGCAATAGCGTTTAGTATATATCTTGTTACTGTAAGGTGCACGTCGGTTTTCTAAAGTGTTCCGGTACGAGAGACCGGGTGTTTCGCGTTACGCTAGTAATAATACAGGTATGTATGACCGTATGTTTCGCATTATGTACAAATTATACCTAAGCTATTATTGTATTGCAATTTTTTTTTCAGTTGGAGACAGATTATAAAATATTTTACTTAGTAGTTGTCTGGACAAATCAAAAAGTGTTCTTATTATTTTCAGATCCCGTTATCATGGATATTCCTTCTACGAGCAGCGGACATGTTTCAAAATGTTCGAGAAAACAAACAGTACAGTTTGGTGATGAAAATTTTGAGCGAAGGGTTACGGAGTGGTATTTGGAAAGCGACGATGAACTTGAAGAGAACGAGGAAATTGACGACTCAGATATAGATCCGGACTATGTGCTAAGCGATGATGAGCAGCAGGCGACGCAAGAGGAAGTGGAAATAAGTGAAGGAAGTGAAAGTGATACAGAAGATAACCTTTTGAATGCAGAGCAGCGAACTACCGATGACGACAACCACAAACAACATGGCAGAGAAACTAACGAAGAAACACAGTTTTTTATTGGAAGAAAAAATAAAAAAGAATATAAATGGCTGAAAAACGCCCCGTCTGGCGTAAGAAAAACTCCAAAACACAACATTATCCGACAATTGCCCGGGCTTACTCGAAAAGCTAGGCAATTGGCCAAACCTGGCCAACTCGAAATTTGGAAATGTTTATTTGACCAGCAGATAATTGATAAAATTGTCCTCTTCACAAATGCAAAATTAGTTTCAACTAGAGATAAACTAAAATCTGAGAGTAATAAGTCAAATTATAGAAATACCGATTCTGTAGAAATACACGCATTTATTGGTTTGCTTATGCTCACTTCAATATTTAAATCTGGCCACGAAAATATGAAAACCCTATTTGCAAAAGGTTTAACTGGAAGACCTATTTTTAGAGCAACTATGTCCGTCAAGCGCTTTGAAATATTAGGAATGGCTCTTAGGTTTGATGATTCCACAACACGCGAGGAGAGAAAAAAAGTGGATCGTGCCGCCCCTATCTCTGAATTATTCAATGCTTTCATTCAAAATTCTCAAGAGATGTACTGTCTTAGTGATAACGTTACGGTGGATGAAATGCTTGTCCCTTTTAGAGGAAAATGTGGATTTCGCATGTACATGCCGAAGAAACCAGCAAAATATGGCATTAAAATTCAGTGCTTGACCGACTCCTACAGTAGTTACCTTTTTAATGCTTATATTTACACAGGAAAAGACAGCGACGGAATTGGGCTTTCCGAGGAAGAACGTAAGCTTTTGAAACCCACTCAGTCAGTTTTACGCCTATGCAAACCGTTGGAGGGATCGAACCGGAATATCACAGCTGACAACTGGTTTTCTTCACTGGAGTTGGTAGAAGAACTTAGAGACAGATCTTTAACCTATGTAGGCACTTTGAAGCTGAATAAATCCATTATACCACCAGAGTTCAGGGCAAATAAATCCAGACCGGTAGGATCAGCACTTTATGGATTCGCTACTGAAATGCCAATAACACTGCTGTCTATTGTTCCAAAAATGAAAAAATCAGTTGTGCTTATATCCTCCATGCATGACAGTGTCCAAACAGACTCTGATAAAAATAAACCTGAGATTGTCTGTTATTATAATAAAACAAAAAGTGGTGTAGATCTTCTAGATATGAAAAATGCTTTATATTCATCCAACAGAAGAACCAGAAGGTGGCCTTTAGTTATATTTTACACTCTCGTAAACGTAAGTTGTGTCAACGGTTTCATATTATATTTATGTTACCGTCAAAACCCTACAATGAAAAGAAGCACTTTTATTGAAAGTTTGGCCATGTTACTCATAGAACCGCATCTAAGAAGACGCCTAGCTATTTCAAATCTCCCTAGAGATATCAAGTCACTTATACGTGAAGTCATTCCCGAAGGACTAGAAAATTCAACCGAAGAAGTTCCGTCAGACAAACTTCAGAAGCGCAAAACCTGTTCGATATGTCCACCTCGAAAAGAGAGAAAAACATCATACAAATGCATAAAATGTGGCAATCCCATTTGTTTGGAGTGCAGCAGAAAAGTATGTACTAATTGTGTAACTTTATCTTTTTAAATATTTTGTTTACTAGTTCTAAGATTAGTAGCTATTTTAGTACCCATTTGTTTATTAAATACGAGGTATATTAATAAAAGCAGTTTTTTTATTGTTAAAAAACAAAATAAAATAAAAAACTAAAATATAATGTAGATATTTACAGCGCGCGTCGAGCCGGGTCTCTGTGACCGGATGTTTCTCATTATGTACTATCGACCAATGTTTCGGTTTAAGGGTTAAGCCGCAGTTAAATCTTCGGTTTTCACCCACTAATGCGCAGTTTTGTATGCAAGAGAGCGGCAGGACAGATGAAAAGCATTTGTGTTAGTAGACATAGCAATTTTTAAACCATGACGCAAGAAACTGACAGATTTATCTGCGTCGTTCCAAATCGGCAGATCAACTTTTGTGTGTATAGCCCGCTATTTATCTATGACACGTCATCAATGAAACTGGCATATCTCCAAACCCAGAAAGAAATTCTGCTCTAAAACATTATCCAACTCCAAAAGAAATAAAACAATTTCTTGGTCTTGTCGGTTACTACCGCCGCTGCGCCGCTTTATTCAGAATTTTTCAAAAATCGCTAAACATCTGACTCATCTTCTAAAAAAGGATATTCCGTTCCAAGGGTCTTCAGAACAACAAAATTATTTTACCTTACAAATGTTTGGGTTTTCTCTCCAATTAGAGCCGCTTGTTCTGGCTGCAGGGTGTAAACAGCAGAAGTGCTAGTTTAGTAACCATAACGATGCTGAAAAATCTAAAAAGAAAACTTGAAATCGACGTTTCGAGGATCAAATCTGCCCCCGTCGTCAAGAACGAACAAATCTAAGAATGAAAATGGTTAGTAAATGTGAATAACAGATAAAAGCTATCGCTGTATTTTAAGTTTTGGATAGACTTTGACAAGATGACAATAATAATCTCATAACGTATAATTACTGGTTAGTGGTCTATTTAGGTAAGCGTAATAATGAGGTGATATTTGGTATTATGCGTATAGGAAGAATTCAATGATTTTTGTTAAAAGGTTTAGTTAATTTTTAAATGTCCATTGTCAACTTCAGTTTTTAGCAAAGGTGACCATGTACTATTAAAACTAACAGAAGTTGAAGCAACACATACATCTTTATTTAATAACATTAAAGCACTTTCTTTAATTTAACGTTTTTTAGATCATGGTTCCTTTGCCAAAATACTTGAAGCGTTCCATTGTATTCTGTGATTGTTATCAAATGCATGTTGACAAATATGTGATTTGTGGAATTGTGTATTTTTAATATAAGTTTGGTGTTCTTTTTTACGTTTTGATAATGGTCTACAGGTTTCACATATATAAAATTTATTGCATTCACATGGTATCTTATAGATAACATTTTTAGTAATTTCATTTTCAATGAGAGGTTTTGTTTTTGTTTGTTAGTTTAGATCTAAGAGTGTTTTGTGTTTTCAAAATAGTACGAATGTTAACTTTATTACCTATTCGTTTTATTTTGTCTGCTAAACCAGGAATATATGGAATAAAGAGGTTCGTAGTAGGTCTATTTTGATTTTGTCTAATATTTGGTTGTTCAAAAAATAAAGCTTTTTTCAATGAAATCGATAGGATAATTATTATCAATCAAAACATTGGTTAAAAATTCTTTTTTTGTGTTGAAATTTCGATTATTACAAATTATTTTCATTCGATCATATAGACTTTTTACGACCCCCTATTATTGGGTAATTTATTTCAAATTTAAATATCTGGTTGTATGTGTAGCATTTCTGTATATTTTTGTTTCAAAACTATTCAAGTCTTTTTTTATAAGAATAACAGGAAATTAAAGTTGTTCATTAATTTCTCTTTCTATAGTCAATTTAATTGTAGGTTCTTTAGTGTTAATATGATTTAGAACATCGTTAAGAAAATGTTCGTTACATGGATAAATTGAAAAAATGTCATCTATATAACGCCACCAAATTAAAGGTTTATATTGATAACTTTCAACAAAATTTGATTCAAAATTTTCCATAAAAATATTACTTAATAAAGGTGATAACGGCGAACCCATAGCCATACCATTGATTTGTTGATAGTAATTGGTATTGTATTGAAAATATGTAGTTTTTACGAAAAAAGTAAGTAATTCGAGTATGGTGTCAATATTAAGTTTTGTGCGTTCACCAAGGTTAGTATCATTTGCTAATTTGTTTCTTACAATATTTAAAGTTTTATCAACAGGTACGTTGGTAAAGAGACTAACATCAAAACTTACCAGAGTATCGTTAGGATTTAAATTAATTTGTGAGTTCTTCTAAAAAATGTTGTGAGTTTCTTATATATGAGTTAGTGTTGTTAGCAAGTGGATTAAGAATGTTTAGCAGATATTTAGCAATGGGGTGAATTTATACAGCTGACTATTGGACGTAGAGGAATATTTAGTTTATGTATTTTTGGTATTCCATAAAAATGAGGTGGTTTACTATTGTGTGGTGTCAGTTTGAATCTTTCTATATCATTGACCTGATTTTTGTGTTTTTTTAACATATTGTATATCTGTTTCTCAATACGTTCTGTTGAATCATTATCTAGTATTGAGTAATTACCGTCATTTAAAAGAGACATTATATTTTAATCGTAAGTAATGCAATTCATTATTACGGTTGAATTACCTTTATCGGCTGGGAGAATTTTAATGGTGTTATCTCTTTTTAATGATTGTAATGCTCTTTGTTCTGTGTATGTTAAGTTTTGTTTAATTTTAAATGGTTTTTCTAGTGTGATTTTAGTTCATGTGTGTCAAGATATAAAAGAAAAACTTGTAAAAACAGATTATGTTTAGCACTGCCGACATATCGTCTTCAAAATCTAGGAGTTTTTTGGGAGTGGCATGTCATTGGCTTGATGAACATCTGAAAAGATCCTCTGCTACATTAGCCTGCAAGAGATTTGAAGGAACCCACTCCTATGACCGGATTGCCGATGTTTTGGATGAAATTAACAAAAGCTATAATCTCAGTACAAACAAAATTATGGCAACAATAATTACTGACAATGGAAGTAATTTTGTTAAGTGTTTTAAAGAATGTGGTATAATAAATAACTTTTCAAATCTTACAGCAGATGAGGAAGATTATAGTTTGCCATGTAATACAAATGAAATAATTGATGATGATGATGATGATGATATTAATCCAGATTTTCATTTTAATAATTAAGTTTTTGGCGATTCATATTCCTGCCTTATGAGCAGTATTGACGCCAGTAGTGGTACTGAGTGTACAGGAAATCCTGCATGATTTTTACCGCTTCATTTCAGATGTGCATCACATACTATTAATCTATTAGGAACCATAGATTATAATAATGCATTAAAGACCTCTCACCATTTAAGACAAAGAAATACACAAATATATAATAAATGCTTCAGTCTTTGCAATAAGGCAGGAAGACCTAAAACCTCAGAAATAATTAAAACCATTCTTGGTCACACACTTAGTATTCCTAGTAACCAGATGGAATTCACTGTTCGACGCTGTGCAAAAAATAATTGCATCTAAAGAAAAAATGTCTTTATTATGTGAAAGACTGATGATTGCATCTTTCAAAGAAAATGAATCTCTTTATTTGGAATACTTAAAAATTATGAAACCTCTAGCTGCAACTTTGGATTTTCTGCAGGGTGAAGAGAACACTTTTTATGGATGTTTACTACCCAGTAGTTTCCATGAAAACAAGGTTGCAAAAATTTAAACAATCAACTGAAATAAAACTGCTTCTGAAACATCTACACTTCATAATCGATTCAATCGATCGCAGATTTGCTTTTTTACTTACCCTTGGAAATGAATCCAAGACAGCTGTCATTGCAGCAGTCCTATGTCCCAGATTCAAAATGCGATGGTACAGCGTGATTAAAGATACTGGAATTTCAACATCGGAAGATATCTTAGAGATCTTAAGTATCATATTGTTCAATAACAGTCTTACAAAAAACATTCATCATGTTTAATCCTTCTGTAATTATATTATTCTTCCTGATATCCTTCGGTTTTTCTTGTGATGTAGATTTCTATCTTCAATCCAACATGACAGTATGTGACGATTCTTCATGCAAGAACGGATTAGCAACAAGCGTACCAATGATGTTGGGTCAAACCATTTGTTTTAGATCGGAACAAGGACTTTTAACAAAAATTTATTTTAAACAGTCGCACATCATCTCTATTTATAAACACATTTATAATACTTGTGATTATACACATAAAACAACTAAAGTCTTCAGATGCCGAACTGCTGGACGGTGCAATGCAGATGAATGTACTCCTTACACCCTAACTGATTTATCAGGTCCTTTTCCTTCATCTAATAATTCTTTAAAATATTATACTGGTTGTATTCAACAACCTAATTGTCCAGGATATTGTGGTCTAGAAGAAAGTTATAGGTGTTTATGGGGATTGGTTGAAATTATTCCAGGAAATTGTTATCCTTTATTATCTTATGTAAGATCCTATTGGGAAATTACTATGGAAATTGATATAAATGACTCACCCTTCACATCTACTATCCGTTCTCTAAATCCATTTGCAGAAACACCCTTCACATTTATGGTCACTCACTCAGCTATAGATGCGGTTCATCCAAGTGAATTTCATTTACTGAAGATTGAAGATAATGTTGGAATACCTGTATATGCGAGTCCATTGAATCAACCTAAAGTTGGAGAAATAGGAATCTATCAAAAGTCCCTTATACCGAATACACCAGATTTATACCCATTACAACAGGCAGTACATTGTAAGACATCTGCATGCTCTATCCAATGTTCCATTCCTGAGTCACCTATTAAACAGCACTCCACTTTGTATAATTGGAAGTTAACACAAAATTATAAGTATTTGCAATCAATTCCGAACATGAGGTATGAATATATATCCAGAGTTGAAGAGTACAACTCAGTTATACAGTTGTTCACAAACCTTGAAGGTCTTAATTCTGTGACTCAAAAACCTGCAAGTTGTGATTTATCTGTTGTGTACGTACATTCTTGTAATGGTTGTGAATATACTACAAAAGTTGGATTGTTAGCAAAAAATATAAAGGTATCTGGAACGGTTAAATTAGTGAGTAGTTGTCTTACTAATCCAAATTATCTACGATGTCAACAAGAGCCTTATGAAATCGAAATTCTCAACCATACGTCGGATTGCACATTCACTTATGGGTCTATGAGGGGAGGAAAGATGATTAATTCTAAACAACTTAAAATTCATATTGAGGAAATCTTTGAAGGAGATATACTACCTATAGGGAGGTTAATACAAGAGGATGAATATAATCCTAGTGTAGTGATCTCTAATGTGGGTAAAAGTCCTTCTTTTTGGAAAGGACTTGGATATGCTACTGGAGGAATAGTATCAATCAGTTTACTTGGGAAAGTTCTATCTATGATTATTGCAGCATTGAAAAAGTAGAATAGAAATCAAGAATCAACACTGCATACACATATATATAACTTCTTACACTTATATAGCTCTTATCGAGGATAGACAATTTATTATCTTTTTATTATTCTTTATAGTATTATTAATATTACTATTACTATTAATATTCTTATTATTATTATTATTCATTATTATTATTTAATCATGGGTAACTACAGCAACAGCAGCCGATTAATTTTTTGATTTGGGGAAAACTTGGGAGATGCAAAAAATCAATCTGAGCTGGAGCTGCTTAAGTACCTGAATGACCAAAGAACCAGTCTCAGCATGCTGGACGATTACAAATATATCAAAACTGTTTTTATTAAATACAACACGATACTTCCGTCTTCACCTTCTGTGGAGCCTCTTTTCAGTTTCGCCCAAATTATTAATAAGTGACGTGGCAATAAGTGACAAGTTTGAAAAACTTATCACGTTGAAAGCAAATAAGTTCTAGTTTCTAGTCATTTGGGATTACTTTAAGTTTAATAATTAAATCGTTATGTTTGCGAAGCAACACTGTTTTTTAGTTTTTGTTCCTATTAAGCGTTTTTGATTGTTGAATGTTGATTAATGTATCTCGTATGCACGCGCAAAAGTGATGACTTCAAAAGCTAATACGTTTTTGTCATTTTAATAGACTTTATTTTCAGTTCAGTCGTAATGTTTATCAAGAAGAGGCACTGCTTTTAGGTTCCGTTTAATATTTATGTGGAGTCCTTTTAGTTCTACTCGCTCAAATTAATTAAGACACTCACTGAGTGTAAGGTTTTACTTAATTTTTCTTAATTTCAATTCAGTTCTTATGCTTGTGATTTGCAAAGCCACTCTGTGTTTTAGTTTCTGTTCAATGTATTTTGTTAGGTATTTAATAGAAAACATTTTTAAAAATCTTGTGTTTCATTTATCCGAATTTCCTTTTTTACTTATACTTGATTCATATTGAAAAAAAAACTTGTACTTAATACTTAAGTACTTTTTCTTCGTATTTACAGCAGCTCTGTTCCAGAATTAATAATAAGTTATGTATACTTACCTACTTGAAATAAAAATGTACTCAAACTACTCGTTTAAGTATTTATACTTTATTCTGACATTAAGTACAAAAAGTCAAGTAAATACTTAAACTTAACTGATTAATTCATGATACTTGATACTTGTACTTAAATTTGGAAGATTTAAGTAAATGTACTTAACATTTTAAGTATTTTTTATTTTATTTGTACTTGTACTTATACTTAACCAAACTTTTGAAAAATACTGGTACTTAATACTTAAGTAGTTTTTGGTCGTACTTACAATAGCTCTGATGGTGGATAGCGAGTAACTCCTTTGTGTTTTGTCCTCATTTCTAATGTGAGATTTGCCGATTGTATGTCGTTTTGGATTTTTGTGTGAATTTTACAGTGATTTTAGGTGAAAATATCTTAGTTTGGTGTCATATTTAATTAATATTGGCAAAGAGCACACGGCACGATATTTCAATAAAAATGGATAGTGAATTGTTTCTTTCTCTGAGGATGCTATTTTCTTACCTGCAAGCCAACGTGGAAAGCAGATGCATTGTGGAAGGAGAGGGAATTTTAAACGCTAGACATATAATTTTGACTGGCACTACCTCTGTTCAAGAAAAATCTATACACATTTTAGCATTATGCCCTCAGACTAGTGCGCTTAAAAGTATTCCTCATTAAATAAGGGGGAGCTTAGCCCTTAAAGACAATGAGACAATGATATTGTAGATTTTAAATGCACATGCAAAGCAGGGATGTCTGGATGTTATAAACATATTGCTGCTGTTCTTCTGAAGTATACAAGGTTTTTGTCTAGGCTACCTTCTAGGTGTTTGATTATTCACATATACTTTGTTAATGTTATACATACCAAAATAATTTTTTTTCAGGTGTTACATTACGTCATTCGAACAGTTATCATCCACTGATGTTAAATGTTATTGGGCAAATAAAAAAGAGGAGTGTTACATTACGTCATTGGAACAGTTATCATCCACTGATGTTAAATGTTATTGGGCAAATAAAAAAGAGGAAGTTGAAGAAGAGTAGCAAGACCCCTTATAGAAACTGCCTGTTTTGCATCTCAAATGCAACGGAATAGTGATTTGACGAAAGAACAGCAACAAATATGTTTAAATGTGCTGATCGGTAGTTCAGAAAAATCAAGTTTATTTTTACATAGGTAAGTAAGGATTAGTAGTTGTTTTTTCTAAAATGAATAGTTTTACTTAGTTAACCTATGTAAAATGATTCTATTGATAAGTACCTACAATATTGGGTGGGGTTATAATTTAGTTAACAGCTATGTTTTATTTTAGAAAAGGAAGATCTTCAGCTCCATGCACGGTGGAAACAGAACCTGATATTTCAACCAGCATAAAAACTGTCCTATCAAATTCTGCCAGTTCAGAGTTTATGAGCAATTTAGGAATTAAATTAGAAGGTTTCACTCTAAACCCATGTTGTAGTGAAATATGACCTACGTTAACTGATACAAGCATTATAAAATTGACAGCGAGTTCAGCTCAGAGGTCAGATATTTGGCGGCAAGAAAGGCGCTTTAGGATATCTGGTAAGAATATATTTCAAATCTAGGAATGGCCTTTGTTTATATCGTTTCATCTTTTTGCTACTTTAATTTTTCTTGTATGTGATGCATTTATTATTCTGCCTATGCAAAGTATTTTACAACTTTCTAAAAATTAAGACGTAAAATTTCTTGGGGTCGAATCATGAGATAAATACACACAATGTAATATACCATTTTAGGTTCAAGGTGTAATTCATTATTCACCTATAAGCAAGGTAATTGGAAAAGCAAAGCTAGAAATTACTTCTGGCCAAAAAAATTACTAATAAATATATCATTATGAGAAAGAAGCTTTACAAAAATATGGCACGACTAACAAATATGAATGACGTATTGAAAATTGGATTGACGATTTCACAGCAATATCCATGGCTATTCACCTGATGGTACAGTGATGGCGAATCGGGTTCCTGAGCGATTAATAGAGATATAATGTCCTTACGATGGTATGTATTAAATTACCCACACCTACGCACCTAATAGTCCTAAAGTATAGTGATTGTAGAATGTCATTGTATGCCTTTTTATCGTCACAAATTAAGATGCGCTTGGTCAATTAACAAATATGTATTTAACTTGTACAGTGCTTAATTAACATCCACTTCTATTTTGACATTTAAAAATACTTTCTGTTGGTATGCATGATTTGACTTCTTTTTGTTTTAGGCATTGAGAATGATGCAATTAATTTTGTGCATTCTTGTTCCAATTTGGAACTTACCGCAGAAGAAGGCCTTCACCTGAAGAAAAGGCATAGTTATTATGGACAGGTCCAATTGGGAATGGCAGTTTTAAATATTAGAATGTGTGATTTAATCCTATATCCAAGTAAATCACAATCATTTTTAAATACTGTCATTTTGATGCGGATTTTGCAAAAGATATGATCTCTGACATCACAAACAAATATTTTAAATATTTGATACATGGAGTATGTGAAAATAAACTGTAGTGGAAATAAATATATTGAAAATAAACTCTAGTGGAAATAAATACATTGTTCGAGTATAAAATAGTTTTAATTATAGTATATTGTACTTATATACAGTGTTTGCTAATAAATAAAACGCTTTCTTTGATTAGTTAATTCATATATTACGATTTAAAAATACACAGTACCTATCTAATAAACTGCAAGCAAACACAATATATAGGTAAAAACGTCACCAACATTTGATAGGGCCAAGCTTTTAAATAGGATTTTCTTTCTTCGCTATGAAAAACAACATATGGTTAAAGGCAATGTTGTATATGAAAACTTAAACAGTAACTATATTTTTTTATTTTCCAGATAAACTTAAAAAGCAATAATTCCGTTCTAAAAGCAGGTCTCTGCCAAAGCTTGCCTACTATTTTTTCCTGTAATTGGGCATTGTCTATTATGTAATATTATTGTCATAATACAAGGTATAAAATTTGTTCCAAAATAAATAACTAGAAGTCCAACTGTTGTGAAAGATAATCAGCAATTTAGTTAAGTTATAGAATACTACTAACCAGTTGGAAACTATGGGATTATTTGCTGCTTACCTCGGAGTACCAAATCCCAGCTAGCGAAGACCAAAATACAGAAAGGATATAAAAATGTATGGAAAATTTACTTTCATATCTGTAATAATCCTTTCTTCATTTTCTATGCCAATAAATACTAAGTAGTATTGTCCTTGATAAAACATATGAAAAGTAAGAACATGTATTTATTTTTTAAGGCAGAAACACTAAAAATCAATACTGACAAGTAAGAAACGAAAACTAATATCTTTAAAAAATAATTTATTCTAAACTTGAACTATAGAAAATTTCCGGTCGACGCTCAATTCGCTCTCCGTTGCGTCTCAAAATCACGTATAACTATTATTTAAGGATCCTTTACACTCAACAGGCACATCTGGCTCGATGGTTCTCTTAAAACTATTAATCGTAAATCTAAATAGACTGGGATCAAGGAAACGCTCTAGTTGGAACCGATGTCAAGGGGTCGAATTCCAAGAAGGTGATTGCTCACATGGCCTCTCCTGATTGTAATTCGCTCTCGAATTGACATCCTCAAGGAGTATTTGAAACAATAAAAATACCAGCAGGATCCAACACAACTGGCGAGCCAATTACAAATATCAATTAAAAATACATCCATCTATCTCTCTTAATACATTCAAATTAATTTTGTCACATTTTAGTGCCTGACCTTTAACACAATACAAGTAAAAACAAAACCAAGTGCAAGGCGTCTGACTCTCAATACAACACAAGTAAAATAAAATAAATGCAAAGCGTCTGGCTTTCAACACGCTACCAGTTCAAGACTTTAATATTACTATAAATGAAGTGAAAATTGAAGAAGTACAGCAAATAAAATATTTAGGGCTTATAATTGATAACAACTTAAGCTGCTCTGGATATATTGAGTATATTATATCTAAATCATTACCAATGTTACCTATGATATACAAATGCAGAAATTATCTGTCTTTTAAAACCAAACACAACATTTATAATACCGTCTTCCATTCACATCTTAGATATTTATTACCAATTTGGGGAACTTGCTGTGAGTCTAATTATAATGTATCTTAAGTGGCATCTAAATATTAGTTAGAATCTCTCCGAGGCTAAAGTTGTAATTAGTATTCTCGAGGCCAGAGCCTTAAAGCACTGATTAGGGAATTATGTATTTATTGTATTGTAATATAGATTTGCATTAAATAAATGTATTCCAATTATTGAAATCAAATCTAATAAAAACATCCATTTATTTTACACTGAACTTACTTTATATGAAGAGGAAGATAAAAAAAAACTAAGAATACCTATCTAAAATTTGTTACTCGAGAGCACTGGAGTTTGCAAATTTACCATTCCCCAGATCGATTATTATCCTCGTACTTTTAAAATTGTTAAAACATAAAGGCATATTTCTTTATACTTCCTCAAATGAAGGCCAGTGGATAGACGCTTTTAAAATATTTGCCAAATGAGATACATATTCAATGAATATAGTTCTACTTAATGTTGGTGATATTTTAAACAAAAAAGATAAAATATTAAACCTTAAAGCCATTTTCAGTTTCATGAAAACTAATATAATCCTATCGCTTATTGATAATTTACGTTTCATTACATCTGGATAAAACTGAGCCATAAGATATATAATTGAGTCTAGAAACCTAAATGTCGGAATACCTGTCAAATAGTTTAAATGCGAATCTTTTTCAATTATTGATGCAAATGTTTGAAATAAGTCTTCACTTTTAACCTGTACTTCCTTGTCCACAAGATACGTACCGTGACCTTGCATTTTCAGCAAATTGTGTACCACCAGCTTTTCTTCTTCCGTGAGGTCCTCAAAAGATCTTTGCTGCAAAATATGATCATCTTCTGGAGTGTCTTCACATACTATACAGAGTGGGTCATCAGCAACAGGTGAATTTAAAGTTTCTTTCACCTTTTACCTTTTAACAGCGCGTTTCTCACGGCACTCTGCACTCTTTTTTTTCTGAGTCCTCTACCACAAGACTTTTCTTTGGCAAGTTCAAAGACGGTACCGCATGTCTATTTAATTTTGGCTGAATCATCTTTACTCCTGGAACAATAATATATATTAGTCCAGAAATAAGAATATGTACTTCTTGCATGCTGAGCATGTCTGCTTTATACTTATTCTTGTTTAACTTAGAAGAAATTAACTCGTACATCATACCTCCATTATTATCAAAAAAATACAGATTAAAAATGCAATTAATAGAGCGTTGCATATATAATAAGACATATTATTAACAATATTAAATACCTTTTGCAGAGTAGTCCTCAGCTTTGAAATATTTCGAGCAAACGCGCATGGTGGTAGCAACTGGCTTTCCCATTAATAAAGCCTTTGCCCATGCCTTTCGCTTATCCATCTCTTCTTCAACTCCTGCTGCATTTGTCACTTTAACCTTAATACCACTATTTTGGCTGGGGAAATAGTGGGAATGAATGTTTTTGTCCTTTCCCTCTGGATGGCAATCGTAAACACAACAATTTGTGTTATGCTTCGTTTTCGAACCAGAAGCCGTTGTTTTATGTTTGTAGTTACAAAGATATACACTTTTCTCTCCAGTAAACGTCCAAGAGCACTATAAAATGCAAATCACGAGTACACAAGACTATAAATGCTTTGAAAGATACGATCTCGACGAAAATCACATATAAAATGGCTAAATGCCGATCGACCTGCCCAGATGATTACTCGCTTTCTAGGTTCAAATTTTTTCCGCATAGAGGGCGCATTGATTTCTGGAGTTGCCAATTGAATGCCAAAGAATATCAAGAAAACAGTAAAGAAACTTGGCCAATTTCAAAAGCTTTTAAAGTAGCGTCTGACCGGCCTAGAAACATATTTAAAAGAATATATCACTGCCACTTCAATACCATTCGACGAAAAGTCACAAAAGGCGTTCGAAATAAGCGATCTAAAAATATTGATTGCCCCGCAAAATTATTTATACCAATTCAACGTTTTATTCTAAAATCAAAAAGCAATAAAACCCCTAAAAGAGCTCGTAGAGTTCTGCAGTTAGTGAGGACAATTGATAAAAACGAATCGAAGAAAATTAAAAGTATTCAAGACAAAAATAGATACCTTTTAAAACGCATTTATTTCCTAAAAGATGTGATGCAACATTTAACTAAGAAAGATGACTGAAGAAGCAGGGGATACTTTAATGGTACATTTATATAAATAATACAAAAAATTTGACCTGTGGCATAACAAATAACTATTTAAGGGAAGTGTGGATGTATAACATTTGGTTTGGGTATTCTGTTTTGACTTGTTCTATATCCTTGGATTAATAAATTCATATTTCATTTCACTATTAGAAGTACATCGTATTATTTAGTACTATTTAAACATTATCATCCACACTAAAAGTTGAATTTTAAAAAACATGGTTGTGTAGTTACATGTAATATTTGTTACATTTGTTATGCTTTGGGCTTTGTTACGAGTAGAGTTTATCCAGATTATACTCACCAATTTATATATCTTCCTTTTCAGGACATATTACCTAATGCTGTGAGAGAAGTTATTTCAAGAAAAATCAAAGGGAAAGGGCAATATTCAGCAGATATACGGGGTTTGCTTTAACTCTCCACTTTTATTCTCCCAAGGCCTATAATTATGTGTGAAAACATTGGGAGAAACTTTTGCCACATCCACCAACACTGCGCCAATGGTACAGAGTGGTTGATGGTTCTCCAGGATTTACAAAGGAAGCATTTGATGCTATGGGTGTTCGTGCTAGTTCAAAAGAAATTATAATTAACTTAGCCATAGATGAAATGTCTATCAAAGAACCAACAGTTTACCACAAGGTGAGTTTCATGGTGGTGTTGATTGTGGAACAATAATTGATAAACAAGGCAATGACAATGTGCCAACGGCAACAAATTCTTTTGTTTTTATGGCTATATCTTTAGACAATAGCTGGAAAATTCCCATTGGGTATTTTCTAAATCGTGGGTTAAATAGAAATCAGAGGGCTCATATAATAACTCAAGCATTTCGTTCATTAGAAGAAATCAATGTTAAAGTGTACTCCATAACCTTTTATGGAGCATCAACAAATTTGAATATGTGCGCAAGTTTAGGGAAAATTTCGATTATGGTCCGAATTTTAAGCCATATTTTCAGAACCCAGTGACATCAGAAATTTGTTGTGTTTCTAGACTTATGTCACATGCCAAATTAATTAGAAATACTCTAGGAGACAAAAAAATTCTTAAGAACTCAAGATTGTAATATTTTCACGAGTTAGAAAAAGATGAGGGTGTCCGATTAGCCAACAAATTAACTGCTAAACATATTAATTATACCAACATTAGAATGAATGTTCGGTTAGCAATGCAGGTATTGAGTGAAAGTATTTATACATCTTTTGTTTTTTTTAAGTAAAGTGCCTGATTATAAATTAAGAAGAGATTCTCATGGTTGTTTGCCAACTGATATTTTCTGTTTGCAATGCAACAACATGGCAGATTTTCAAAAAGGCAATTTGACACTCCATTAACAGAACAAAACTATGACACTTTGAAGGAGTATGCAAGTAATTTTATCACATATATAATAATATTAAGGATGGAGGTCAAGCTATCCTAAAATCTAATAGGAAAACTGGCTTTTTAGGCTTAATCATATTTCTAACAAACATGTTTACACTATTTGATATTTTAAAAAGCAAAGAATTAAGTTACTTATTAACTTATAATTTATCACAAGATTGTTTAGAGACATTTTTTAGTGCAATAAGAAGTAGAGTAGGGTTCAATAACAACCCAACTGCCCTCCAATTCAAAAGCGCATATAAACGTTTGTTAGTGAGGCATGAAATCAAAGAGGTAGAAAATGGTAACTGCCTCTTCGATAGGGTTGAAATTGTATTGTATGTTGCCTCAACAAGAAAGCAAAAGATTACATGTCCCTTGGGTGATCCTTCGATACTTGATAAACCCTTATCAGATTTTGGATACGGTTGTATTAGCAGTCTTTGGCAATTAAGCTCATATGTGGAAAATGTAGTTCAGTATATTGCAAGCTACATTTCCAAAAAAATTTCAAAAAAAATTAATTGTAACATATGCCTTCAGCATATAATTGGGAAAGATTGGCCACTGATATCGAAATTGAAGGATCAAGGCACCTATTAGTTAGCATCATCTAGAGATGTATGTGCTATATGCACACTGTCAGATTACGACAGAATTCGCATCGTTTAACTTCTAAAATATTCCAACAGTGATTATGAACGAAATATTTCAAAAATTAAGGGCTCCATTTAACACCAGCGAAATGAACGATGTCGCAGGATATCCTTGACGATCACAAAGTTCAATTAAGCAAATTAGTTATAAAATGTTATATAAATGTCCGCTGTTTCCATGTAGCCAGCCAAATGTCTGCATAAGATGAGTATCCGTCAGAAATGTACAAAATTAGTATTATTTAAAGGCAGCTATACAACCATTGTTATTGTAAATAAAATTATTTTTTAAATTGTTTTGTTACTTTTTATTACCTAATTGCAGTGATAAGATCAGTCAATGATTATGTACCTGCTTTACATGCCTACATACATACTAGATTATGTGAAGACATCCATAAGTTATCCAGTGTGTACCAGGATAGGAGGTCCAAGAGAACAAATGAACCAAAAAGTCACTTTTAATAAAAGTGTTTGCTTGTTTAGAGGGTGCACATTAAGTTTTGCTTGTTTACAGGGTGCACATTAAGTATAAAAATTAAGATTTGCAAAATAAAAAATTTTGGTTTCGAATCTTTTTGAAGCAGCAAAATGAAAGAGCACAAGAACAGAAATCGAAAAGTCAAATAAAGTTTTTCATAGAAAGTATGATTATTAATATATTTGTCACTAAATATTGGTTTAAACCCTCTAGGATCATTTTTGTTGTCAAATATCTTAATAACCATAATTTCTATGAAAGGTTTATTTAGCTTTTTGATTTCCCTTTTTTGGGCTCTTTCATTTTGCTGCCCCATTTGTCCTCTTGGGCCACCTATCTTGGGACATTCATATTCACATAGTTATGTTTTAATTTAGCTTTGAAATATATCAACAAAAGTTAATTTATTATGAAATAAAACCGTATTGATTGGTTGTTCTAAGTTGTTTTTACGGCCCCATGACCTCACATTTTAACACAATAATAATTTTCAAATTCTATAGCGGTGGGTGTGCAGTGCCGCATCATGATATAACGGTACAGGAATACACATATGTTTTCTCTCCATTCATCGGTGAACTCCAGAGCTATGGTTTTCTAATACAACACGCAATATAGGAGTATTATATCGCACACTCAATAATAAAGTGGCATAACTCAAAATTTTGATTTTATGTCTCTAACCAAACGTCCAATGCAAATATTTTAAATTAAACCGACGCGTTTCAGTTATGCTCCGACAGCCGCCAAAGTTAGATGTGTGTTTCTTGGTTAATTCGTGAATGTGTCTTTTTATTTTTGTAATTAAAAGTACTTTATTACGATAACAAAACTTATTTTTACTCTTATAGGTTTAAGGATTTTTCAGTTCAATTTAATTATCAAAAATGGGAGAAAGAGGAAGAAAAATTTTAAGGGAGCTAAATATAGAGATAAATGGAAAGATTTCAACTAAAAACGAAGTTTCGTCTATAGAAAATGTGCAAAAAATACAGGTCTGTTTTTACCTATAATAATAAATATTGTCAAATTGTATGTTACTAGAATGGAATTACAGAAAAAGATAAAATGTGTTTATGTCGAAGAGAACGAAATGGCCGGACCAACGGCAGATTATTATGAAATTGTTCTTGGTTTCATAAGGAACTTACGAAAGCAAAATAGAAAAAAATATTTTTTTAGTAAGTTCCATAAAAGATATAGTTTGTAGGTAATGAATTTCGGAAAAAATTGTCATTCAGTTAAATCTACTTTGACAAATTTTACATTATTGTAGATTTCTACTCCAAATGAACAGTCAAAAGCGAGCTTGGAATTAGCAACAACTGAACATGCTGATATTCTCAGAGTGGGCGCAGAACCGATGGATAAACCGGTAAGCTTCATAAAGTTATAGTTTACAATAAATCTCGGAAATATTTAAATTTATTAAATCTACTTCGACTAATTATACATTCTTTGCAGCGTTCTACTCCAAATAAGCAGTCAAAAGCCAGCATGGCATTAGCGGCAACTGAACATGCCAATATTCTCAGAGTGGGCGCAGAACCGTTGGAGAAGCCCGTAAGCTTAATAAAGTTTTAGTTTATGATAAATCTCGAAAAAATTGCTACGTCCAATTTTCACCCAAAAGTCGTTAGTCTTTAAAAAAACAAAAAGGTCGTGGGGTCCCTTGTGACCAATATATTTATATTTAAGAATAAGAAGAATAGGAAAAACAAATAAAAAACTTAAACATGATGATGAATGTTATTTACATTAAATTAAACCAGTTTTCCTATAGATATAATGATTCAGTTAAAAATTCTAATTATGTAATTGTAATAAGTATTATATTATAAATACAGATAATATAAACATAACATATAAAAATTTCAAAGAGCAGTTCTTTTTTAAGCAAATTACTGTTTTCTGCAACTGTGTCAATTATGGCGTCGCTGTCAATCTCATTTAGGGTTTTTTTTTCGACTGCCATTAACATAAATGCTTCGAAATTATTTTCACTCAAGTGCTTCTTAGTCTATTTTTAAAACATTTTAAAAATGAGAATGACCGCTCACAGGCAACTTGCGATGATGGTAGCATTAATAAATATCTATAGGCAAGTGTCAACTTACTGTAAGCTGCACTAAACAGGTTATACTTTACAACCACTTTGTAACAGCTAATTGCACAGTTTTGACAAGTTTTACATGGCGTAGATGATTGTGGTGACGTTTCATTATCTTCATCTTCATTTTCGCTAGCTATCAACATCAAACAGCATTCTTTGGGATAAATAATGATATTCGTCTGTGGCAGATCCTCTTAATCTATCCCAACAACTGGCAAAATGAATAAGTTCATTTTGTATGTTTTCTTTTGTTGCCCGCTCGTCAAATTTAATTAATTTGTCGCTCACACACTGTAAAGCATCTCTGGGTAAACTTAACTTCAGAAAATTTTAATGGTGATAAAAAGCTCAGATCCAAGTAGAATTTTTCATTCTTCTCAAACAGTGTGGCCAAACTTCATAAAACTGAATCTAGAATTCTGTTATGGACTTTTATGCTACACTTTTTTAAAGCATTATTGTTAATGGGATCATCCGCAGAAAATTCATCAGCCATTTTCTTTACCCGTCTTAAACGTTTGTTTGGAAAAGTATCTTCTATTTCAATTTCTGCGGCTATTTCAAATTGTTTTAACTCTTCGTTTGCCCACTGAATAAAGGTTTTTGAACTGTGAATAACCCCTTCGATATCTCTTTGAACATTTTTCAGTTGTAAAAGAGTAAAAAATGGTATAATTGTACTAATCTAATACATTTTTACTTGCTGGTTTTAAATAATGTTTAATTTAATATTTATTTATTGTGAAAGTCGACAGATTTTCTTTAGTGAGTAGGTAATATTATGGAGCAGTCCACTTGGAGTCGTACGATTCACTCTACCGGGATTTTTCCCAGTGTCGATATGGGCCAATCCGCCCCTGGAGAGAGAGGTGTATTTTCCGAAGAAAAAAACAAGATTTTAGTATTAACTGATAACTTTGGTAAATATATTTATAATTCCTTGGATTCACTTCTGAATGACAAGTATTCAAGACAAATTATATGTAAACCTTTTGCCAAGATTAAGGATGTTAAAACTGGATCAGATTCAACTATTGATAAAATGTCAAATTCTGATTTTGATATTCTTTTGGCTGGTATAAATAACGAAAATGTATCCATGAAGGTCGTAAATTCATTCGCAAATAAATGCGTGCACACCAACTTAATTGTATGTGCTATTCCATTAAATTTGAATTGTGATACGGTAAGAAATGTCCGTTTTGTAAATAGTAAGATTTTTAATTGTATGCTGAAATTGAGCTTTTATTCAAATAATGTAAAACTGTTAGATTTACAGGATAAATTTATATCAAATTCTTTCTTTAATAGGAGTAGTTCTTCGAACTCCAGAGGTGGAAGGTTGTTGGCAGGATTAGTTCACAAAACTATTATGGAGTACTCGCGGACAAAGCACATAAATATTTGTATTTTATTGAAACTAATAATAATGCTGGCGGATCTTTAGACTGTACATGGAAGTTACAAGTTGGGTGTGGTTCTCTCCCTGAGCACGCGGTGACTTCGGAATCACAAGGATAGGCGGAGACACGGACATATTCCGTTTCTTCTGATGACTCGGTTTCTAATGACTCTTTTTTAGAAAAACAAACAAACTAATTAAATATAAAGTATTAACTGATCTGTCATGTCTGGTATTCAATGTTCAGTGAATTCATAATAAAGTCAATAAGGTAACGGTGCCTTTACACTACCATAACTTGGCATCAATTTGGTTGATAACAGACAACTGGTTAAAAGTAAATGAACCTCTATATATTCCAGGGTATTTAATGATGTAAAAGTACTTCAGTGGAGGGTCGCACAGCAATATTTATTAGAGATGACTTTGAATGGGTACGTTTTTCTAATGTGTTGAATATAATAATTTATTACCGGAGAAAGAATTTGAATTCTCACTTATATTTAATAAAATAGATAATATTCATCTTCTGTGTATTTACAGACCGCCCAGTAGCAAAGTTGACGAATTTCTAGGAAAATTAGATACCTTGCTTGCAACGTTGCCTCTAAAATCAAAGATCCTGGTTGCAGGCGATTTCAATATAAATTATTTAGATACAGAACCTATACACTCACAAAGGTTGTCTACGATTCTTCAATCGTTTAATTAAAATATGTTGGTTGAAGAGCCAACTCGCTTAATCAATGTCTCTAGCAGTCTGATTCACTACTATTGTACAAATTTTAATGATGATAAAACTAGTAAGGCGATAATAGTACCGTCTGCTTTAAGAGATACTATCTGATTTGAACATAAAATCCAAAATTATTAGAAAGAAAAGAATAGGTAGCATATACAGCAAGTTTAACTTTAGAAAATTTAAAACAGATTGTGAAAGAATAAATTGGAAACTCATCAGGTCCACTTAATGAATTTAACATTAAAATGATTAAACTGTGGTATCCATTTCCCGTTAAAACATTAAAACCGAAAATAAAAAACATGAGTAACAAAGAGAATTAAAGTCTCTACAAAAAACCTTAGATTTTTACACTCTCAGAAAATGTAATCCTTCGGATTCGTTAATGCAATATTTTAATAACTACAGATCAATTTATTGGAAAACTATATTTACTGCAAAAAAATTACTATAATTCTAAGATTGAGGTTGCAAAAAAATAAATCAAAACAAATTTGGCATATAGTAAACGATCTAAGGGGTTTTCGCAAAACAAAAATAATCATAAAAATGTTATAGATGTGCATCTTCCACAATTTCTCTTGTTCAATAGCAGAAAAAATTGAGAAGGTATATTCCTTCCAAATACTGACCTTATGAGTTTTCTACAAAATATCCGTATCGGACTCCTTTTGCCTGTTTCAATACTAATGCCAGTGAGATAAGGTCTGTACTCAGGTCAATAAAAAATAAAAATTCTGCAGGGCTGGATGGCATCCCAAAGCTTGTCGAAATTATTAACATATCCTTTGATACCGGGATATTCCTGGAAAGTTTGAGCTAGGCGCTAGTGAAGCACTTTTTCAAGGTCGGAGTCTCCAAGGATCCTTCTAGTTCTACCCCAATGCTTCGAACTATTTCAAAAATAATAGGGAAAATGGTAAAAAACAGGAAGTTATACATAGACATATAAAGGGGGAGACAAAACATGTCATTCATAAAACACCATTTGTTTGCAATCATACATATTTTGGCAGTTTTATATAAGTTAGAAGAAGATGGGTATAAAAAATGGCAACGCTGCAATCTGTGTGCTTACTGCCGTTGTTGGACTTACCAGTGGCGTGCTTTTTTTTCAGCAATCGGAAAAGTCATTGTAATTTTAAATTTTTGTTTTTAATATAATATAGGTAATGCATTTTATTTTCTTTTTTTAATGCGAGGTAGTGATAGTACATGAAAATTCAAAATGAAAGGTGTCGAAACAGTAAAAGAATGAATGAATAATTGCCCATATAGAACCGAATACAATTTTATTTTCAATAATGCATTTTTGCATTACAAATTGTATGACAAGCGTCGTCGTAATCTCAAGCGCGTTTATTTTACCTAAAGTTCTACGTAAAATTACCATAGTCAGCCGAAAGGGCTGGTATTGCCTTTGACTCAGAGCCCAGTTGCAAAGGACCTG
>MU191691.1:0-18228 GCA_016904865.1 Pissodes strobi
CTCCGCCCATTAACTGTCACTTTTGTGCATTCCTATTGGTTTAATTACGACGTATAGCGGAACTGTGGAGTGGATGTTCTCTTGCAATCGAAAAATGATGTTACCTTAATCGGTACTACCACTCTGCACGATTTATGTAAGCGGCCAACATCTGCAACAACAAAGATGTAAAATTAAAAAAAAAAAAAAACAGGAAACTTTCTCGCAATCTCGCATATAAATAAATATAATACCTAAATGAGATCGTCGTGGGCTCTCCGAAAGCTATTAAAGACAGATTTTTAGGTCCCTTTTCCCCGTGAAAGTATACAACAATGGCGGCTTTCACTTTCCCTCGATCGGCACGACGATGTGTGTTTCCAGGTCAGGTGACCCCGATCGAGCACCCATCTGCATGACTCTCTCTTTCAATCGATCACAAAGGTACCACGAACGACTGATCCGAGCAACAAGGATCGCCATACGCAAAGCCCTCGCGTTGAAAAAAGATGCACGTCTATCCGGGGGAAATTATTGGGGTCGTTACGAGTACAATGGACTAATGGGATTAATCAAAAGGTGAATTGTTGTCTGCACGGATCACTTCCTGTCTTTATTTGAATTTCGGGTCAGTAGCGAGATAGTGAATATTAGGATTTGTAACGTTGATTTGAATGAAGGAGAAACGTTACTAAAGAACGTTTATTTGCTTTGCTTAGTATTGTGTTGGAGTACCAAATCCGGAATCAGTCAATGAATGGTACATTGCGTGGACGTTGCAGTACTTCATAGTCATAGCAATAATAACCTTACAACAACGAATTAAGTCCAGTAATTAAAAAATAATTTTCTTATTAGTTTCAGGGTAATACTTTTATGAGTGGTAATTATATATACAAATAGCCTTTTTTTACTCGAACAATACCGATAAAATTAACAATATAGGCAAAATAATCCTTAAAAAAAAGACCTTAACACAAATATTGAACATCTCTGTCTGGCCTCGTTATACTTTAGCATATTTACTTTTTTTATTCGACGATATTGATATTTGGAATAGCTGATACTATGACTGTGGTACCTACTCAATTAGGTCTGTAATGTAGTTTTTTTAAATAAAATGTACCTTGCTATTGTGTTTGTCCATATATTTTATATTGTCATGACAATGGTAATAATTTGAAGCGTTGTAAATTTAAATTTTGTTATTAATCCTTATCTTGGCAAGCGTAACACGTTTATTATCTTTTGGAAAAAACATGATTTTTGGTTGTTATTATGTTAAAAATGAGCATAAGCTAATGTTTTCTGTAGTTATTGACTTTTAAGAGCTTCAATCTGTGAGGGTACACATCACTGTTTCTGGTTTCAATAACTGTTTCGCTAATATTGCTGAGGAGACCATAAAAGGAATCCCACTAACAGAGGACGCCCCAGAAACATACCTCGGTCAATTTGACATACCTGAAGGGGGTTTCTTCTTTGAGGAACTGTCATACATACAGGTTCGAGATGCAATAGGATTTCTACAAAACAAACACTCATTGGATATTCATGGCTTAAATGTACCCCTTCTAAAACAAATAAAAGTTATGCATTGCATGTCGCGGACCCTAAAGGCGGCTGTACACGATGCGAGAAATCACGTGCGAGACGGCCTCGAATGTTTCACGCATGCGAGTTGGAATCGTGTACACTGTTCACGCGCGAGCACGTACGAAGGTCATGCGTGCTCGAAACGACTTCAATCATGTTTGTTATTTAATTAGTTTCTCGCAAGAGCTCGTGTGAGAGCGCCGTATTTTTTAAACAGTTTTTGAGATTTCTTGTCATCATGGCTCGGTGGTCTGAGAATCAAATGACTACTTTTGTCCATTTATATGAAATGCATTTTTGTTTGTGGAAATCAAATTCTCCTGAATATAAAAATCGTGAAAAAAGACAAAGCGCCTTGGAAAATATAGTGACGGAAATGAATATACCAGGTTTTACAGTAACTGAGTGTAAAAGTAAAATTAAAAATATGCGCTCACATTACTGCCAAGAGTTGAAGAAAATAAAAGCATCTATGAAAAGTGGTACAGGAAGGGATGATGTATATAAGCCGATATTGTCATGGTTCGAAGTTTTAAATGGGTTTTTGAGTCCCTTTGTAGTGCAAAAAACTGAATCAAACTTACAGGTAAATAAAGGTGGAACTAATTTATTTTTCATTTCAAATTATACTCCAGTCATTTGGTAGTTTTCCCAGGAAAGTTTTCCGGGAGTTTTGAAAATTGGCAATTTTATAGATTTTGATGTGCTCTTTCCGAATTTCGATTTTGCCACCTCGTATTTTTGTCGCTCGCGCCACCATTTTGGAAAAATGGCGTCTAAAAGCAGTTTTTTGACAATATCTCCTTTCCAATTTATTTTACGGTAATAGTATATTATTTTATATGGAGGAAAAGTGATACTTTTCATGGCGCGCTCGTGTTTAACTGCCGAACGGAGTGAGGCTGGTAATAGAGAGCAAGCCATGAAAAGTAACTTTTCCTCCACATAAAATATGCTGTTTTTTCTTCAAATGTCGACAAATTAATGCAAAAACATCTCTTTTTAATAGTAATAATATCTAATTATTATTAAAGATAAATGGGTTCGCAAGGCGGCTTAGACCACGGTCGTAGGTGGCCTTGCTTAGACCGGTGTCGGTGAATATAATGTAACATCAAGCTGTCAGTGGACACTGTCAACAATAGTATACAGTGTGTCCAAAAAAGTATGCAACATATGGGAAACTTTTTTATTATTGGTTTCTCAGAAAATTTTATTCTTGATAAAAGTTGGTGCTTGCCCTAAAACAGTAAATGAGTATTTCAAATTTTGCGTACTGCTGTTAGTGCGGGCGCAAATATCATTTTTCCGAAATCGCGTCAAGAGTAAAGTACCTTAATATATAAAGATACAGCAAAATCTTATAAGGAAAAGTTCTTCCAAATTAAAAAAGTAATCTAAATATAAAATTTGAGTTAAGTACATCAACTTTTAATTTATCTCTTTTTTTCTCGATTTTTTCTTAAACGTTACGCCACTGGAGAATGTTTTGTTCTTTTGTTATTAGTATACTTGCCAAGGAACTTCAAAATTTATTTAATATAGAAATTAGTTACATAGTTGCATAATGTTGCAGTTTTTCCAGAGATAACAGCCAGTTTAGGTATCAGTGTGTTGCAAACACATTTAAACAATTTTGATTCCAAATTTTTTCCACTCAAAATCATGAGTAGACCCAACTCTTTTCATTTCATGTAAAACAACTAATAATTTATTTATCATTTGCACCCGATGAGTAAAATATGCCCAAGTATCCTAAAAAGCCATATAAAAGATTTGTTCTTGAAGAGTAGGCCATGCATTTGGAATAAAAACAAGTAAATAGCAATAATTTTACTTCGCTCTGACATATGAAATTAATTATTATTGAGTCAGTCATTCCAATTGTATTTTCTATTTATTGTGGACAATTATTTTGGACCAAAAGTGTTTAAATGTGTTTGCAACACACTGATACCTAAAGTGGCTTTAATATCTGTAAAAACTGAAACATTATGCAACTATAAAACTAATGTCTACTTTAAATAAATTTTGAAGTTGCTTGGCAAGTACACTAATAACAAAAGAACAAAGCATTCACCGATGGCGTAACGTTTGAGAAAAAAATCGAGAAAAAAAAAGGAAATTAAAAATTGATGTACTTAACTCAAATTTCATATTTAGATTACTTTTTTAATTTGGAAGAACTTTTCCTTATAAGATTTTGCTGTATCTTTATAAATTAAGGTACTTTACTCTTGACGAGATTTCGGAAAAATGACATTTGCGTCCGCACTAAAAGCAGTACGTAAAATTTGAAATACTCGTTTACTGTTTTAGAGCAAGCACCAACTTTTATGAAGAATAAAATTTTCTGAGAATCCAATAATAAAGGAATTTCCCATATGTTGCATACTTTTTTGGACACACTGTATTATTTTATATGGAGGAAAAGTAATACTTTTCATTGCGCGCTCGTGTTTAACAGCCGAACGGAGTGAGGCTGGTAATAGAGAGCAAGCCATGAAAAGTAACTTTTCCTCCAAATAAAATATGCTGTTTTTTCTTCAAATGTCGACAAATTAATGCAAAAAGTTTCTTTTTAATAGTAATAATAATTATTATTAAATATAAGTGGGTTCGCAAGGTGGCTTAGACCGGTGCGGTGTCGGTGAATAGGCTCAGGTTGTTGCTATAGTAATGTAACATAAAGCTGTCAGTGGACACTGTCAACAATAATTATATTTTTAAAATTGCATCTTCGATTGCGTTTTAATTCCGTATTGATAAGCAGTTATTGAGTAAGTTCGATTAAATAATAACCAATTTGTTCCTAAATTAGTGATTTTTAGAAATGCAGTCACAAATTGAGTGATAAATACAAATTGTAGTTTAATAAATCTTGAGTTGTTGAGGCTTATTTTGTTGTCTGTTTGTATTGTATCTATGTTGCTATGACAACACTTTTACTTCCGCCGGCGGAAAAGTGAAAAGTAAAGCTCCGGCGGAGGAAAAACGAAACTTCACGGCCGCCTACACAGTCGAGTAATGACGGATTTACTGACGTTTGAAGAAAAAAACTGTTATATACAAAATGAAACTCAAGACAATTACCTACAATTTATGTTAAAAAAAAATCAAATTGCGTTTTTCATGCTCCTATAGATGTTATATTTTTAATATCTATATGTACTAACATCTATATAATAGTATAATCTAATATCTATATACAGGTTGATTCACGGTCGATGGTAGGTTAGAAGTATATGGAGAACGGAAAGTAGAATTTTTTTGAAAATTTGGTTACCATAGTAACAGACGATGCTCTATTATCCTAAAATATTTTTAGCACTGCGAGGTTGCCGCTTATATGGAAAAGTGGCAACACCTTCGTTTTTTTAAATGGAACACCCTGTATATTATTAAATTTTCTGATTCTACACAAAATTCCAAGAACTTTGATGTATCACATGCTATACTTTTATTTAATAGTTTTTAAAATACAGGGTGTTAAAAATCGCACTTTTTGTGATTTTAAGTCGTTCTAGAGCTAATTCTATTAAATATAGAGTAAAACGAAGTTCACTTTCCTATCTTAACTTTTTGATACCAATCTTTTGAGGTACAAGTCAGATATGACACCTGTCAAATTTTTTGACAGATTTTTTTGAGATATGTCATTTATGACAGGTATCTCAAAAAAAAAGGTATCAAAAAGTTAAGATGGGAAAGTGAACTTCGTTTTTCTTAATAGAATTAGCTCTAGAACCTCCTAAAGTCACAAAAAGTGCGAATTTTAACACCCTGTATCTTAGATATTATTGAATAAAAGTATAGCATGTGATACATGAAAGTTTTTGGAATTTTGTGTAGAATCAGAAAATTTATTTATATACTGGGTGTTCCATTTAAAAAAACGAAGGTGTTGCCACTTTTCCATATAAGCGGCAGCCTTGCAGTGCTGAAAATATTTTAGGATGATAGAGCATCGTCTGTTACTATGGCAACCAAATTTTCAAAAAAATTCGACTTTCCGTTCTCCATATACGTCTAACCTACCATCGGCCGTGAATCACCCTGTATATAATAGTCAGAATAGTTTAGATTTAAATTAATTTTATAATTCACAATAATCAGTTAAAATTAAATGGCACAGGTTGGGGGAATAATGAGTTATGACCAAAACGCGCGTGGAAGTTCACTTTGCGGCGCTCGTACGCCAAAACTATAGACTTTAGGAAAGAAAGGTAAAGACATAAATTGTAGGTAATTGTCCCTAGTTTCATTTTGTATATAACTGTTTTTATCGTAAAACAATTTGGAAAGGAGATATTGTCAAAAAAACTGCTTTTAGCCGCCACTTTTCCAAAATGGCGGCGCGAGCGGCGAAAATACGAGATGGCAAAATCGAAACTCAGAAAGAGCACATTAAAATCTGTAAAATTACCAATTTTCAAAACTCCCGGAAAACTTTCCAGGCAACCCCTATTTTTCGTACCAAATGATCGTACTATTATAACATTAATTAATCATTTTTTGCTGCCATGGTACAGCACTTTCTCTGTTTAAATACGCGCAGTATTTATTTCGTAGGTTAATGGCATCTTTTGACGAATTATTAGTACTCCTGTGTGCACGTAGGCTTGTTAGCCCTTGTGTAATGTGTCTCCATTGGCCAAGAACAATTTCTCCAGATTCCAGATCTTCTCTATCTGCTATTCCTTGTGACCAGTACGTTTGATCGTTCGATGTTCGGAGCCAATTATGCAGGGAACATGCAGCAAATATTAATTTATTTACTTTATATGGTGGTAAATTTATATCTTTTTCAAATATTCTAAAACGGGCTACTAGTATTCCAAATGCGTTTTCTACAATACGTCTCGCTCTTGAAAGTCGATAATTAAAAAAAATTTCTTGTTCACTTAAACCTCTTTTCTTGTAAGGCTTCATTATTTGGACTGTGAGAGGAAACGCATCATCAGCTACAATTATTCTATTTTCTGGTAAATTTAACCTTTTATTCTGCAGCTATTCAAAAAAAGATGAGTTTCGAAAAATCCCTCCATCTGAAAAACGTCCACGTCAACGTAAGTAAAACGATAGTCCTCATCCACCAACGCCATTAGAACAACGCTGTTTTTCCCTTTGTAATTGAAATTATCTGAACCACTTTTCGCAGGACTTCTAATGTTAACGTGCTTTCCATCCAACGCTCCAATTACATTTGGAAAGTTCCAGCGATGTTTGAAGCCACGCTGAATTCGCTGCCATTTTTCGATTGTTGTGGGAACCTGTAACAAAGGATTCTCATTAAACCCTGATGCAAAACGAATGGAATGTTTATGTATGTTTATTTTCCTCTTTTCAGATCCAACTCAAGACACGATAGAAGAGACACAATATGAAGACGCAAATCATGATGAAGACGAGACGCAAGTTACAGATATTGATGAAGAGGCAGAAACCCAAGGAAGAAGTGTTGCACATGAAAAAGAACCGTCAACACCAACTTCTTCAACTACAAACAACACCCAAGTCGTTGACTCTGGCAGCGGTACTGGGAGATCGAGCAGTCATAAAAAAAAATGAAGAACACGTTTGAAGATAGTTATAAAGAAATAATTAAATCTGCAATGCAAAGACTTGAAAACATTTCAAATAATGTCACGACAGCTGCTAAAAAAAAAGAATTTGATGCGTTTGGCCAAAGTGTTGCAGCGCAGTTAAATGTCATACCACTTGAAGATGCTCTTGATCTCCAGTTACAGATTCAACAGTTAATTACAAAACATCGTATTTGCAAACTTCAAGGAGATGCACAACCTCCACGACCCATAAATTCGGGTTATAATGTGATTCATACTTCAGCTCACTCTAAAAACTCTGTAATCCAGGAAGACACGGACCAAGTACAGGAATCTACAGATGAATCCATTCTGTCGCTGTTTGATCTTTAGTTTGTTTTGCAATGTTTTCATTAAATAAACTTTGAACTTGTTAATTTGTATGATATAAGTAAATACTGTTTCGTTACTAATTATCTACTACTAATATATCTACTTATCTGCAAAGTACTCACCTTTAAATATTCCGCCAACACCGTTCTAATAGCGTCACAAACTTCTGGAATAAATCGTGATATTGTAGTAACAGGTAATCGAAATAAATACTGCAAGCTAGTGAATGAGTCCCCCGTAGATAAATATCTTAACGTCACTTCCAGTTTAAGTTTAGATGACAATGGCTCACGCATAACTGTCCACTTCCGTTGAATCAAAGGATGCATTTTATTCAACAAGATATCGAATTGCTCTGGGTTTAGTCTGAAGAAATTTTTAAATGAAGAAGTATCTTTATTTCTTAACTCCTTACATAACTGATGTGAAACGCCAAATTGCTTACGTCTACTTATCCAGCTTCTTACCCAGACCCGACATTTCGTTTTTTTCTTTTTAATAATTTTTTTGATATAATTACGGCCAAAATCGTACTGACGAGCGCCACACTCTCTTGAACGGAATCCATTTTGCAACTAACAAGAGCACGGTTAATTGCCAAGTGCTCTAGAGGTATCTCGAATCATGTCAATAGGATCACGTATTCTAGATTCGTGGTGCGAGACACGAATGCTCTTCTCGCACGTGATTTCTCGCATCGTGTACAGCCGCCTTAACTCAACCTAACCCAATCTAACAGATCCTAACTCATCCTAACCCAACCCAGACTAACCAAAACAATCCCTACCCCACTTTTCCGTCCCCAACCCAAACTAACCCAAACTAACACAAAAATCCTTCCCCGCTTTTTTCGCCTTTTTTTTATATATATATTTTTTTAATTCTTTTATTTTTCCGCAACTTTTGCGCCCGAATTCGACTTATTTTTTCAAAAAAGAAATCTTCATTTTCAAAATTTTCAAAAAAATATTTTTTTTCATTATAAACGATTTTTTTTGCTCTTTCCATTTTTGCCATCTCCGACCTCGTAGCTCAACTCCTTCCCTTTATTTTTTCGCCGAAAATCGCGTTCCCCCCCCCCATTTTTATTTCTAACTTTTTTTTTATATAATTTTTTTTTATTTCGATCCAAACTACTTTTGTTTACTTTTCGAGCTTCCTTCTGCCTTTTTTTCGATCGTCTACATCCGTCTGTAAAAAAAAAATTCGGGGTCATCCGAGCCGGCCGACAGGCCCTAGCTGAAAAAACTCAGATTTTCGATCCGAGCCTTCGTTGCAGAGCTACGGCCAAAAAACGGTTTTTCCCTATTATTCCCTCTTTACGATACAGCCCCGTCGCCCCACATATAGCCCAAGGTAGTCCCCCAGGTACCACACCTTCCATAAAAATTTGGACTTCCTACTTCATCCCGTTCTTCCGGAATTCAATAACAAAATAAGAAAAAAATCTTCATTTTCAAAATTTTCGAAAAGTAAAGGATTTTTTTTGCTCTTTCCATTTTTGCCATTCCCGGGGGTGAATTTTTTTCTCTTCCCGCTGTCTTGCTCATGGGCACAACCTCCAGTTTTGACACAGAATCTTCATTTTACCCCCTCTACATCCCCTGACAATGTCAGCCCTTTACCTCGTCGGGAACATGCCGAAACGATCGCGCCCTTTATCTTTAATCTATGCATAAGAGAGGGTACATACCCAACTTCTTTGAGCTTTGAGATGGGGTTTCGTGTTGAAGCAACTTTCTGTGACCTCTCAAAGGCCTGTGACTGCATATCCCATGAGCTTCTTCTTGAAAAATGTAAAATTTTATGGCTTGAGTAATCAAAGTCTTGAAGTACTGCAAACAGATCCCATGGGACGTACTCAAAGAACCTATGTGAATAATACTTGGTCTGAGGAGTGTCTAATTAATCATGGGGTACCTCAAGGGTCAATACTGGGGCCGCTCCTCTTCATAATTCATGTTAATGACATCGATCAATCAGTGAAGTGTAAGCTGGTGTTGTGAGTAGACGACACTACAGCTCTGTGCAGAAGTGACAGTTTGGGTAATTTAGATCAAATGATGAAGGAGACAGTCTCAAGTTTGCGATGCAAATCGATTGAATCTCAGTGTGGGAAAGACTGAGAAATTGTTGTTTTCGTTAAGAAACACTGAAGGTACCAGTGTTGCTGAGACCGGGGCAGTGAGGTTTCTATGGGTTCACTTTGATCCTGCCCTAGTTTTTGACAAGCACTTTGTCTAATAAAATTTGCAAGTCAATATATCTTTTAAAAATCCTAAAAAAGACAGTTTTGTCGATGGTCTTTCATTCTCTGATCCAGTCGGGCTGTAATTATGGTTTGTTGGCTTGGGCTCACGCTCCTCAAGCGGAAAGGATTTTTAAACAACAAAGACGAGCACTAAGAGTTGTCTATTGTAGAGGGTCTTGGGTACAGGAGGATGTAAGAAACTCTTTCAGGCACTTGCAAATACTTACCTTGCCTGCATACTACCTCTTTGAATGCCTCTTATATGCAAAGAAGAACCTTTTTAGATACAACCACGTAGGGAACTTACATAATCATAACACAAGACAGGCTACACATGCCCTTTCTAAGATTCAAGAAATCTGAGATATCAATTCTCCATTATGTCCCAGCCTTTGACATAAAAGCCTTACCAGAGCAACATTTTGCACAGACTGTGTGATGGGGTATTTTATAGCATCAATGAATTCATGCAGTCGGGTTTGCAGCTATCTTGCCAGGAAGGTATTGGATTGTCTGATTTACCGGTATTCTAATTAAAATTTTTAACTAGTGTTTCTGATGTGTTTAATTTCCTATTGTGTTTGCTTTTATGTGGTTTTATCTTTTAAGATTGTCCTTCCTTTTTTTTGAGCAAAGAACTATTTAAACTCCTATAATGTGAGTCTAGTTTGTGTTTGTTACTTTTATTGATGTTTTATTGTATAGTATGTCATGACTAGTAAGTGCTTAGTCATGTTAATTGACTTTTTTAGATTATTACCTTTATATACTTATACGTATTATACTTTTTTAGATTATTACCTTTATATATGTTTGTGTGACGATTGTAAAATTTTATCATTAATGGCGTGAATAAATTTACTTTACTGTCAAGACTTCAAATGGAACTGTGGCTATTTCCTACTTGTTTTGGAAAGTTTTTGGAACCATAATTAAATCCTTTAGTTGAAATCTCTCTCCAGCTTGGTCATGGTTGATGTTCTTCTTTAGCTTTTAGCAATAGTGCTATTTCACAATCCTTTATTTCGAGCACTTGCTCTCTTTTTAGCAACAAAGATATAAATTTCAAATAGCAATTTTAATATAATTGTTTTAATTAAGAACGGTGCTTCCTACGAGAAAAACGCAAGAGACCGTTTTTATATAGAATTGACCAGGCTAAACGGAAAAAATATCCAGTTGAAAAAATGTCAGTGGTGTATCACTTTTTTTCTAAAAAGAGTCAGAAGACATGTCTGCTGAGACGCCACTGGTGGAGCGATTGAATAAATTTTTGCACTAAAATACGTGATTTTCTAGCCTTTTAACACATACTAAAATTGAAAGTAATATATACAATACTTTTGAAGATATTAAAAAATAACCAATAACAAAAATCAATAACCTTAGGCCATAATATAAACTTTTCTTCATAAATTGAAATATTAGCCCGTTATTAAGGGACATTCCGTATATATCTTTTGATATATTTAACTTTGATTTTCTTTTCGTATTTGTGTTTATTTTGTTGTGTTTGTGTTCGCTTACTTTCAATCTTTTGCAAGTTATTATTTGTAACTTGTCACAGTAAGTATGTGTGTATGCATTCTAGTAGCCTAGACATTTATAGGAATAATAATAATAATAAAGCATTCATGTCAGCGTAAGCCGTACATAAAGGAAATGCAATCGAAACTGAAATATTGAAATTATAGTAGTCATGTCATGTCATTATGCACAAACAGTGTGACGGACAGAAATAACGCCGACGCGCTCTCCCAGGCCTTGGCATAAGGAAAAATATGAATTATTTAACAGTCGGTAGGTAATTGGTCTATTAATAAAATCCCATAAATTCCGTTAAACTCTGATATTTCAATAAAATCAATTGTTTCAAGGAGAAAAATCCAACATTTCCACAACGGCTTTCATCTTTAGTCAGTATAATATATTAATGTTCGAGGGGAGAGAGAAAATTAGGTGTTGCCCACCGTGCCTTATATTTTTCAATATTTTGCACCATATCTGAAGAGATAATTAAAAGGTGCAAGGTTTTTCACGTAGAAACAAATGAGCTTCCTAAACGCCAAATTTTTACATGTGCTTATATATTATTATATTTTTTATTTCTGCGGAAAATTCTAGACATATTTTATATAAAATATCCAATGCTTATCTTCTTGTATCTTTTATATTTAATTTTTTTTTGGAAAAAATAGCCTGCATGGTGGCAATTTTACGCATAAGTAATCATTTTGCTTATTATTATTTGTCTCTAACAAGTACGCAAAATGGCACTTTTCTGCATGCGACTGCAGTTAGACGAACGACGTGTAGGGATTTCAGTCAGTTAATCGAGTGCGGAAAAGACATCATCCTAATGTAGCTACAATATTCTTTTTTCAGAAGCATGTGGAAAAATGCCTTTTTCCGCATGTAGTTCAGTGAGGCAAAAGCACTGAGCAAGAAAATGTGTGCAAAAATGGCAGGAAATGGAAATGCATCTATAAGATATTGTAGTATAAATTTATAGAAATGAATATTGGAAAAAAATATGTGCCTCACCTTTATAAGCACACAACTGAAGTGAAACTTCTGAAAGAGATCTAAGAAATTGAGTTTTTATTTTGTTTTTTAAGGTTTTTTGTCAACTTTCGTACCCGGTTTCGACACTTTTTTTACTTGTATTTTTCAACTTTTTTTGCCAAAAACCGCGTTTTTCTAACTTTTTTTTCTGTTTTTCGGTTTATAGTTTTTTTATTAGCTTTCCGAATATTTTATTCTCCCTTTTTATTATTATTTTTGTCTTATTTAGTTTTATAATGCTTTTACTAACTTTCCGAATAATCTTTTGTTTTATTTTAATTTAATTATTATTTTTCATTTCGGTTTATAATTCCTTTATTAACTTTCCGAATATTTTTTCTAGCTCTTTTCAATATTTTCTTTATTTTAAGTTTTGTTTCTCAACTTTTACCCCTGGTTTAGACACTTTTTTAAAAACTCTATTCTCCTTTCTTTAAACTTATTTTCGCCAAAAACTGCGTTTCTCTGACATTTTGTTTGTTTTTTTTTGTTTTATTTCGTTTTATATTATTAGCTTTCCGAATAATTTCTTCTTTTTCTTTTATTATTATTTTTGTCATATTTGGTTTTATAATACTATTGTTAACTTTCCGAATAAACTTTTGTTCCTTTCTATTTAATTATTATTTTTTATTTTGTTTTATAACACTTTTATTAACTTTGCGAATATTTTTTAGTTTTTCAATATTTTCCTTTTTTAACTTTTGTTTTTCCACTTTTACCCCTGATTCTGACACTATTTTTTAAATTATCTTTTCCTTTTTTTCAACTTTTTTTTGCCAAAAACCGCGTTTCGCCAACTTTTTTTGCTTTTTTTCCGTTTTTTAATATTTTTATTAGCTTTCGGAATAATTTTTTCTTTTTCTTTATTATTATTTTGGTCTTATTTGGTTTTATATTACTTTTCTTAACTTTCCAAATAATCTCTAATTTTTTTTATTTAATTACTATTTTTTATTTTGTTTTATATGTAATACTTTTATTACCTTTCCGAATATTTTTTTAGTTTTTTTCAATATCTTCCTTTTTTTTAAGTTCAATTTATCAACTTTTACCCTGGTTTCGACACTTTTAAAAAAAATTCTGTAACTTTTTTTTGTTTTATAATACTTTTATTAGCTTTCCGAATAATTTTTTTTTTTTATTATTAATTTTGTTTCATTTGGTTTTATAATACTTGTATTCTTTCTGAATATTTTTTACATTTTTTTCAATTTTTTCCTATTTTTCTCAAGTATTTGTTTTTTTTTCATAAATCATTTTTTTTCTTCCCATTTTTGCCATCCCCGACCTCGTAGCTGAACTCCTTCGCCTTTTTTTCGTTTCTATAACTTTTTTTTAAACTTTTTTTTTTCTTATTTGTTTTTATAATGCTTTTATTAACTTTCCGAACAATTTTTTACATTTTTTACAAACTTTCCCCATTTTTTCGAAAATTTTTGAATATCCGGTGAGGTTGGGGGTGGGGGGAGGTATATAATTTACACCGCATTTCCATACTTATAAATTAGTAAACTAGTTTGGGTTAAAAAGGAAAAAGAAAGCAGAAAATTATACAGTAGAAACAAAACAAAGAAAAAAAAGAAGAAAAAGCAAATCTTTTCAGGATAACATTGAATAAATTAATTCGTATTAGGAAATAAAATCATCAGTTGAAAAAATGCAAGAATAAGGATAACATTAAGTTACTCTGGATTAGAAAAAAAGAAACTAAAGAGAAAAGAAGAAGGTGGACAACAAATTAAAATAGACAGACAATTAAAAATATATATAAAGCGTTTAGGAGAACGCAAATATAAAATTACTAAATTTGTATACTTAAGAGCAATGGTATATAATTTATAAAATTCGGAAAAGACACCTTCCGCACGTAAGTACAATATTCTTTTCTCAGAAGCTTGTGGAAAATTACCATTTTTCGCATGCATTTCAGTGACGCCAAGCAGTATTTTTCGTACTGACTAGAAAAATGACGAATATTACAACTTTCCCAAGCTTATAAATTAGTCAAATAGTGTCGGTTAAGAAGGAAAAGGAAAGCGAAAATTATACAGTAAAAACAAAAGATAGAGAAAAAAAGAGAAATTAAATGAATTAATTCGGATTTGGACAGTTGAAAAAATAGAAGAGAAAAGATAACATCAAGTTAGTTTGGATTGGAAAAAAAGCTAAAGAGAAAATAAGAAAGTAGACATCAAATTAAAGAAAGAATACAATTAAAAAGCTAATAAAGCATTTAAGATAACGTAAATATAAAATTTCTATACATAAGAACAGTAGTATAAAGTTTGTAAAATTCGACGTAGCTGAACTCCTTCGCCTTTTTTTCGTTTCTCTACCCATTTTTTTTTCTTATTTTCTTTTATAATACTTTTATTAACTTTCCGAACAATTATAATTCCCACAGCATTTCCATACTTATAAGTTAACAAACTAGTTTCGGTTAAAAAGGAAAAGAAAAGTAGAACATTATACAGTAGGAACAAAACAAAGAAAAAAAGAAGAAAAAGCAAATATTTTCAGGATAACATTGAATAAATTAATTCGGATTAGGAAAAAAATATTATTAGTTGAAAAAAATACAAAAAAAAAGGGATAATATTAAGTTACTCTGGATTAGAAAAAAAATTAACTAGAGAGAAAATAAGAAGGTAGACAACAAATTAAAGAAGAGAAACAATTCAAAAAATTAATAAAGCGTTTAAGCGAACGCAAATATAAAATTACTAAATTTGTATACATAAGAACAATGGTATATAATTTATAAAATTCGGAAAAGACACTTTCTGCACGTAAGTACAATATTCTTTTTTCAGAAGCGTGTGGAAAATTACTATTTTTCGCCTGCATTTCAGTGAGGCCAAGCAGGATAACATTAAATAAATTAATTCGGATTAGGAAAAAAAATCATTAGTTGAAAAAAGTGCAAGAAAAAGGATAACATTAGGTTACTTTAGTTTAGAAAAAAAGAAATTAAAGAGAAAATAAGAAGGTGGACAACAAATTAAAGAAGAGAGACAATTAAAAAAATTAATAAAGCGTTTAAGAGAACGCAAATATAAAATTACTAAATTTGTATAAATGCATTTCAGTGAGACCAAGCAATATTTAATAAATAAATGAATAAAACAGTGTCGGTTAAGAAGGAAAAGGAAAGCGAAAATTATACAGTAAAATCAAAAGAAAGAGAAAAAAACAGATTAATTTAAATGAATTAATTCGGATCTGAACAGTTGAAAAAAATAGACGATAAAAGATAACATTAAGTTAATTTGGATTGGAAAAAAAAACTAAACAGAAAATAAGAAAGTAATAATAATAAATACAGCATTTATTTAGCACAGAAGCTACATATAAGTACAACAATTTGTAATTAATTATTAAGTACAATAAAATAGTTAAATTTATAAAAAATAGAAAAAGCGTACATATAGAGAAAACCTACAAATATAAACCTAAACTAAAAAAAAACACTACCTAACTAAAACTACATAAACTACATAAAATAAACTTGACAAAACTTAATTTGAAAATAAAAAATACAAATATAAATATAAGAGTACAAATAAAATATTAAAATTAGTCACTTAACTTAACTTAATAAATATAACAATAAAAGGTGTATAAATAAAATAAATAAAATCACTCTTAAATTGTAAAATTAAAATAAATAAAACACAACTAACATAGACAACAAATTAAAAAAAGAATACAATTAAAAGCTAATAAAGCATTTAAAATAACATAAATATAAAATTACTGAATTTCTATACATGAGAACAATAGTATAAAGTTTGTAAAATTCGACGTAAGTACAATATTCATTTTTCAGAAGCGTGTGGAAAATTACCGTTTTCCGCACGCATTTCAGTGAGGCCAAGCTATATTTTTCGTACTGAGTAGAATAATGACGAAAATTGAAATGGATCTTTAAGAGATTGAAATATAAATTTATAGAAAGCAATATTGAAAATTTTGTGTGACAAATATACTGAAAATTAAACTAACAATGAAAGAAAAATAAAGAGATAGCAAAACAGAAATAATATGAAAAGAAAAAATTAAGTAGTAAAAAGAGACATTTATAAATAAACATATTCCCCTAAGAATGCTTAAATACAACTTCCCCATGCATATAAATTAGTAAAATAGTTTCGGTTAAAAAGGAAAAGGAAAGCAGACAATTATACAGTAAAAACAAAACAAATAGAAAAAGAAGAATAATTAAATGAATTAACTCGGATTTGGACACTTGAAAAAACTGGAAGAAAAAGGATAGGTAACATTAAGTTAGTTTGGGTTCGACAAAAGCTAAACAGAAAATAAGAAGGTGAACAACAAATTAAAGTATTAATAAAGCGTTTAAAAGACCGTAAATATAAAATTATTGACTTTCTATAGATAAGAAGAATTGTATACAATTTGGAAAATTAGAATTAGGAACAAGATAATGATAAAAACAACCAAAATAAATTAAAATCCCCGTATTTGAAGCTGAATTTCTTACAGGTACACACCGAATGGCCTCTAAATATATCAACGAGAGAATATCAACATATTTTAAATAAATTAATTAATTAAAGTGAGATGTCGTGTCTAAAAAGCGGAACACGTAAATAAACTCGACAGATTACCGCTTATTTTTCCCGTCGTCGCAACACAAGCAAGGCAAAGCGAGGCGTAGAAATTCGAATTAAAGAGTAAAAGTAAAAGAAAGTGCAAGAAATTAATAATAAGTGCGAGATATTATTATTGTTGTTGTTCTAGTCCGGGAGCTTGCGATTTAAATCACTGACAACGGAATAGCCGAACCGAACCGAGACGGCCGATAAATCATTGTTTTGTCGCCTCTTTAAATTGGGGGTTTCTAATTAAAAAGTTTAAAAAGTACTAGTACCGAATGCTTTGAACATTTAATGACGAAAAGAACCATCAAGTTCATTAGGTACCGGATATTTCACGGCCTTACAACAACTAAGTAGGTATTTAATTAGCATAGAAGAGTGTATATTGCCTTTAATATAATTTATGGAAAACAGTATCTACAGCCTTGAAAGAAGATGCATAGTAATGATTTTTGGGACAGCTTTTGTAAAATGCCAGTTTGAAAGCTCCTATGATTTTTGATGTCGCTCAGTCGCTCCAATTAACATTTCCACTTCGGAAAGTTCACCTACGCAAGCAAAATCAAGGTTATTACGTTTTTAAGTTATGGCGCAATTTATTGAAAAACTGCATCATAGGAAAAGAAAATCGAAAAATATCAACGCAATAGAATAAGAAAGACGTCGGGGTGTGTTAATGAATTCGTCTGAAAAAATACCAAGGTCTTCACTCGCAGCGCGCGTTAGGTTCATGCGGATAATAATTGCCATTAATACGGGATTTTTGCATAATTAATTGTTTTTAAAAGGCTAGAAAGCGCGGCGAATTACCTAATGTTCGCGGAGAAAAAATACGCGACCTTTTCGTCGTTTGCATAATCGATGGGAATGTCAAGGCGAACGGTTTTGTCTGCGTTGGATTTTTATATAATTTTTTTTAAAATCTCTCTGCGACCGAAATAATAAGCACAGGACCTTTTACGTAGGTAGCCTTAATACGTCATATAAATTTCTTTCGCGACTAGGTTATGTATTAGGACACCTTAAGACGTCCATCAGGCGGTTGATCAAATCAACAATAAAATAGACTGATCTGAATGTCAAGCTGGCCGAGTGCCACAACGTATTTCCTATGTCCCTAGGCCTACTTTCAAAAAGAAGAAGATCGTTTGAATAACATGTGTTAGCTAAAGGCCATCCCACCACCATTGCCAGGTCCTGTGAAATTTCATTTTTTCAAGCCGATAATGCATGTCATACGACTGAATGCGTCTGAAAAAATACCATTTTTTTT
>MU191691.1:18328-33955 GCA_016904865.1 Pissodes strobi
GTATGATAATAGTATGCTTACTTCAGCGCTTTTTATATTTTTAAAAGTATAATGTTCAACGATTTTTATCCTTATTAATTAGTGTCGCTGAACGTAACGAATTACGTTAAAATTTCTCATGATTTTCCATTCCAATTTCTGGTAAATTTTATTTTCCTGACCTGGCAACACTGCATCGCACGCGCTTTAGCTTTGACGCATGACATAAGTCATAAGCGTTACGTTATTTGTTATGCCAGTTCTATGAAAGCTAAAGGTACATTTGCATAGTAAAATATTCTAACCAATCACGAACCTTTTTTTTCTTTTAATATTTCATAATGTTGTTATTAATGATTAACACTGGGGAAATTCAACATAAGTGGGGGTTAGTTTGGGGGTATTTTGAGTTAGATTAGGTTAGCTTGAGTTAGATTGGGTTACTTTGGGTTAGATTGGGTTCCCCCCCAAGGTGTTTCCGGTTTGTCGTACCACGTACCAGCGGGGCTTGCGTGCTTTGACGAACCCCTAGGCTATGCCGGCGATAGCCTGGCTACTAGTAGGGTCACCCATGCCGGACAGGCTAGGGGGGAGAAGCCAGACTAAGAGAAACACAACCAAGGTAGCGTCTGACCCGGAGCGGGCGACTACAAAGGGCGAACAGGGCTCGAAGCCGAGGTGAAGGCAACCTGTCTAGGGGCGGGTACCCCCGAAACAAAACCCTCGAAAGAGGGCTGCCCCACGAATTCTGGATGGGGGGGGGGGCAATCACCCATTTGCGCCTGACAAGTCTAAGGAGACAGGTAAGGAGATAGATCCGTTTGCTAGAAGAAGTTCAATTAATAGAACGCCGCCGAGGGCAAGATCATTTAGCGATCACACGATAGATCTGACTACGTCGGACCCAACATGGAAGGACGCCATTAGAGGCTCAAAAGGCAAAATTGTAATAACTAGACAGGAGACTTTAGACTTTACTAAGAAAAGGAAACTTTTGGATACCTCACTCCAAAAGAGCGAACAGGATATGGTGAATAAGAAAAAAGAGAGCCCAGAGTTCTCTACGCTGAGGGAGTCGCTAGACATGATCATAAAACTCGAGAAGGACCTAGAAGGTAGAATAGAGCAAAACACCAAAAGAGAGATCAAGGAGATATCTAGAAAACTGAAGAGATGCATAGGCATTTTAAAAAAGCCATATATCGTAGATTGGCTAGATCAACACAGATTCGAAAAGGAACAAATAGGGCAGCTCACAAGGGAAGCAGACGTACAAACAAGCCCCAAGAAGGCAGAAACCAACACCCTAGAAAAACGACAAAGGTCAGGCCTAAGTAAGGACATGTCGACACAGACCATCCAGGCAATAGAGAACCAGGAAAAAGAAAATAAGGTGGACCCCAACTCCCCAGATGGATGATTATGTCCAACATGTAGGCGAGCACAAGATGAAACACACACCCAGAAATCTGAAGACGAACAAATAACCACAGACCCCTAATGAAGGATGTGTCATCACAGAAGGAAAACGTCCCAAACTCCAAAGAACAAGAAGTAAATTCCCTATATGGAATACGAACATTGGAAGACTTTACAAATTTAGAAAAGCGTAGATGGGCCAAAGAAGCCTATCAAAAAACAGACATAAAAGTAGGGATCCCGCTGGAGACAAAATACTGCGTCGTGCTAGTAGAGCCAACAGATGTTGAGATGGGAGAAAGCAAACAGCTTCTCTTCAAGAAAAAATACCCAGAAATCTTGGAGATTCAAGATGACTTCGGCGTTATGGAGCAGACAATAAAAATAAGACGAAAAGCGGACGGCTTCAAGAAGATCGTAGAAAACGTCAAAGAGAGAGTTAAAAATATAAAGGAAAACAAAATTATCAAAGAAATGCAGCAAACAAAAGACGGAAAACTAATCATAACAACGGACAAGGACGATGTAGCGATCAAGATACTGAGAGAAAGAATCAAGGAGACATATAAAGAGGCGGACGTAAGGATAATGGGACCGGAGGCAAACATACATAACGATGTACATTAGAGGCATAGACGCGGTAACAACAAAGGATGATATAGTCAACGCGCTACGACATGAGCTAAAGATGGAAGAAGTAGAATTCCATCTAAGTGATCTAAGACCAAATCGCAACAATACTCAAGCAATAACGATGTTGCTACCCAAGCAAATGGCGGAACAAATACTGGCCAAACACTCGGACCTGCGAATAGGATTAGTGAGGTGTAGACTAGAAAGAAGATTCAATATGGAATAATGCTATAAGTGCTGGAACTACGATCACGTCACGAAAGATTGTTTAAGTCCGGACAGGAGTAAGCTATGCTATAAGTGTGGAGAGGAAGGCCATGCAGCAAGTACATGCCAAAATAAGGAAAGATGCCCAATTTGTCAAACAAACGACCATAGGGCAGGCACAGGAAAATGTGAGACGTTTAGAAGATCGTTATCAGTTCTAAGAAAATTAGAAAGGAAAAAAAGCAAACAGAGACAAAAGAACCCAAACAATGAAAATGGCGAGCATTAAATTCCTTCAGATCAATGTAAACAGATGCTACGCAATACACGACCTCCTGACAGTTACAGCCAACCAAATGGACATCGACATTGTAGCAATATCTGAACCAAACCACAAAATCATGCAACAAGGGTCATGGCTGGCTGACCCAAAGATGGACGCTGCTTTAAAATTAAGAAACAATGTTATACCGTCCCTTAAAACAGGGGCAGGGAACTCCAAGAATTTATAGTGACAAGTTGCTACTTCCCACCTAGCCTGAGTGAAGTGGAAGTTAGGAATTCCCTGGGATCTCTAGGGACACTCCTGGATGGAACAAACAAGGATTTTTTACTGGTCGGGGTAACGGACTAGGGAATGCATACCACCAATACTAGAGGTAACATCGTGTTAGAATGGATTTCATCCAAAAACTTAGTTTGTTACAAAACACAGGCAAACTAGCTACTTTCTCAAAAATAGGCGCTAGCTTCATAATATACCTGACAATGAGAAGAGGCAACATCAACGCAAGACTCAGTAACTAGAGAGTTCTAGATCAGGAGACATCAAGTGATCATAGCTATATCTACTTCGAAATAGTGCTCAATAACAAGCCTCAAAACAACAACGCGTTAACACACCGATGGAAATTTAAGAAATGAAATATGTCAAAACTTGAGGAAGCTATCGTCAGAGCAAAACAGACAAGAACACCAAACCGCCCCCCCAATTAGACCATCTCATCGTAACGATATGCGAGAACTCAATACCGAAAAAACATATACATAAGAACAAGAAAGCCGTCTATTGGTGGACCGAACAGATCGCCTAGCTGAGAGAAACATGTTTTGCCCTGAGAAGGAAACTAACCAGAGGTTACCGCAAATCTACAACAAGATCACCGCGGGACAGAGAAAACTTCTTAAAACACAGGAAACAACTGAAGCTAGCTATTAATGCTGCCAAAAGAAAATGCTGGCGAGACCTTTGCGATGAGATAAATACAAATTGTTGGGGAGAGGGCTACAAAATCGCCACAAGGAGACTAAAGATGATGTGAAAACAGGGCCCTAACAATGGAAAAAAGTCTGCAAGAAGCCGGAGAATTATTCCCCGTCAGACCTATTGTCGCCTGGGTAAAAGTAGAAATAAGAGACATAGAAGCCCCTACAGTGTCCAAAGAGGAACTAGCCTACGCACACAAGCTGAAACCAAATAAAGCCCCAGGCCCGGACGCATTTTTCTATACGCCACACGTGATCGCAACTTGCCATATGACGACTGCAATATAAATGTTAGTTTTATATTACCCCCCGTTACTATCTCATATTATCAAGAAAACGTTTCGTTTTAAAATATTTGAACACTGCATGGCTTGCGTTTTAAGATCCTCTACACGAGTAGAGCACTATGTAAAAATCGGCCTCTCCTATTGGTCGATCCGCATGGCCCTCCGCTCGCTTCGCTCGCTACGGGGGCTCAAGAAAAGGAAACTAACCAGGTGCTAACCCAAACTAACCCAAGACATACCTAAAATCAAGGAAAAAAACTGTTTAGAAACATAATCTTTAAAAAAATTATAAAAAAAGCAACGGGGTTTGAACCCGGGCCGTGCAGGTGAGACCCAACCATCTAAACCTCTCGACGACGAGAGCTCTTGCCACAGACTGATCGCATCACGAAGACATATTGTACCCTTCGCTTGCTCCGAAACTAACCCAAAACTATATTTATATTACAGTCGCCTTATGATCCGATACGGTCACGTGTGGCGTTTAGAAAAATGCGGCCCGGACGGCATACCAGCTGACATCCTAAAGCTCATCTCAGAAAGATATCTTGAACCTTTCCTCAGAACCTTCGACAATATAATAAAGCAAAGTGACATCCCTTCTTCATGGAAAGTATCGAAACTCGTGCTCGTGGCAGGTGATTATAGAAGAATTGGCGAGGAGAGAGGCAGCCCTCTACCTGATAAACCTCATAAAAAGCTACCTAACAGACAGATCCACCGTCGTGGAAGCGGTAGGCAAAAATAAATCGTTTGGCACGTCCTGCGGCGTCCAGGGCTCCGTTCTGGGCTCAACGCTGCGGAACATCATGTATGACGGGCTGCTGAAATTAAAGATGCCAAAAGGACGATGTGGCTATGGTTGTCACAGGCAAAAACCTGACCATAGTGGAAAAGAAAATAGGGGTTGCAATAACACCCATAGTAGGATGGCTAACCAGAAACTACCTACAACTGGCGGAAGAAAAGACGGAAGTTATCATAATTACCTCAAAAAGGTCAGTACCTATGAGAACTTTCAATATCCTTGGAAGAGAGTCAGAGTCTGCTTCAGAAATTAAGTATCTGGGGGTCTGGCTGGACAACAAATTATCCTACACGACGCATATCCAAAAAACGGTCAGTCGGGCGCGGTCCGCTATGACAGCACAGGCAAGAATCATGCCCAACATTGGTGGGACAGACCCCGGCAAGAGAAGACTATTGTGTTCAGTCGCAAACTGCATATTATTATACGCCGCTCCAGTATTGAAAGATGCTATAAGGCAAAAAATACAGAGGCATGCTGGAGAAAATACAGAGGCAAGCTGCCCTAAGAATCTGTAGTGCCTACTGTACGGCATCTACAGACGCCATCCTAGTGATATCTGAGACACCACCAATCGATCTCCTGGTAAAGCAAGCTACCCAAATATACCAAGTACCGACACTAGAAAAAGAAAAGCCGCTCGCTTAACAGCTAAGGAAATGGTAGAAGAATCTTGGCAAAACAGATGGGCAAACAGCACAAAAGGTAGATGGACGTTCAAAATAATACAAAAACTTCCAGCGTGGATAAACAGAAGGCACGGCGACACAGACCATTACCTGACTCAACTGCTGACGGGGCATGGCTGCTTCCGGGACTACACCTATAACATAAATAAGACAGAGGACAATGAGTGCATATACTGCAGTGAAACCGATAATGTCGAACATACCTTTTTTTACTGCAGGCAATGGAAGACACAACGGAAGACATGTACAACACAAATCGGTGCAATCACCCCAGACAACATAGGTGAAAAGATGATAAGTAGTATGGACAACTGATCAGTTGTAAAACAATTCGCCAGATTAATTCTAGAACAAAAGATAGAGGATGAAAACCTGCTTGCTAAGGGAGAAGAATAGAGGATGAGAATTACCAGGGGGCGAAGGTACAACAGGCTCCCCCGGACCCCCTCTGAAGTAATGCGAAAGCGGTTCCAGAGGCGAGAGTGCCCACTGTTGTCAAACTAGAGGAAAGTTTTAGCCGGTCGAGGATCCCTGGATTTTTTTTTGACGGGTAGAGGGGATAAATTGGCTAAAAGGTAGAAGGACGCTTGGAAAGTGTCCAAAAATAGTTTATAACAAAATAAAAAAAATTGAAGAAAACAAATGGAGGGGGGAGGAAAAGCGTTTTTCGGCGAAAAAAAAAGAAATAGTTGAGCTACGAGATTCGGGATGGCAAAAATGGAAAGAGCAAAAAAATGCGTTATTTTGAAAAAAAAATCGAAAATTTTGAAAATAGAGATTTTCTTTTTCGTTTTTTTTTATATTGAATTCCGGGAGAACGGGATTCAGTAGGGGGTCTTGTAATAGTTCTGAAGTGTTAAATATTTTATGTAATATAAATCATCATGTTTGTGTACGATAGCGCAATAAATGAATATTGTATTTTATCACATAAATGATAGTACTTTTATACCAATAAATAAAGCAATTCGTGCGAAATTATTCCCTAACAATTCCAAAATATTCAAAAATGCGCAACGTTAATGTTGAAGTGTTCACTTCTGCCGGCACTCCCGGAGTGCAACCCGCTCTTTTTTTATTTATTTCTAGTAAAATAATAAAATAAAAAAATCAAAAGGACATAACCGCATCCACTTTTATTATAATAAGTAAATCATGTTTCATGTTACTTTTTTCTAGCTATTGAAATTCAAATCTGATTACTGGCCTGGAGAAGTCCGCCAGTTAAATCACTTAACCAATTATCATCATCATCATCATCATCATTTCCGCCCACTGCTCAATTTCTTCGACTTGTACATGACTCTGAAGAAATCTTCATAAAAGCTTTCTACTTTTCTACTTCTTTATCAGGTTGAGTTGTTGGTTAAAGATCCTACATCTACAATACTCTTCACGTGTCTTTTGTCTACAGCAGTTCTACTCCTCGCTCCTGTCATAAGTCTCATATTCAACATATTGTTGCCTTTATAATAAAATTGAAGCCATTCTTCTTCTTTTTCTTGAGGTAGGTATTGGCAAGAGAACTACAACGTGCTTAATCAATGGAATTAATTTCAATAATAATTTTTAATTTCAAGGATTTTTCAATGCGAACGCTGCTACTGCTACCGCATTCCGATTTCGGCGACGACAATAGATAAATGTCGATTTTATTAGCATAATCTCAAGATTAAGTATATGCTTTTGCAGCATAGCAGAGGGGCAGTTTTATCATCTTCATTACGTAGGGCTCTGGCATGACTAATAATATGCATAGTTTTCAATAATATACCTATCTATTGACCGCGAATAGATCAATAATTAATTATGGGAACACTCATGAAACATTAGGAGTAACAGTAGATTTGATTCACGAATTTATTCTGGCTTTAACCATAATTAATTACAAAAGTAAAAAAAAAACTTCATTTAAAATTTACTTAATGATTATTTATCATAGAGGAACACTAAGCGTCCGTTCTTTTGAATCTAAAATGTTAGAGTAACCATGGTAACGTCTACATCAAAGAGGGATGGCCGCTATAAATTCCCCTTGCCTTTTGTTTTATAAATGCCGAAGTTTATTCGAATAGTTATGATATTTTTAAAACAATTGCGGTCCTTTATATGTCAAATATTGTAATTTTGAGTTGTAATTTATGCAGACAATTTTAACAATTAAGTTTAAGGAAACTATTGTACTTAGAAGAACTTGTCATCGTAAACCAGGCTTAATATTTACAACATCGCGGTAGGTCACGAAAACAAATGAAAACTTGACTGGAACGTGACAGGTTGTATTGATCGCCCGTCAAGTCGTGTTAGTGTTTGTCGTTAATTATTCGGAATTACTTAATAAAATTATTAATAAATTCCGACATTTACAAAAGAAATAATAGTAATTCAGCCAATAAACGCATAAATTAAATAAAGAGACCGTTAAAATGCAAAAGTATGCGGATATTATTACAATTGTGTAACCCGGGAAGGTTAAATGTGAATAGGGGAAACCTATAGTGCGCGAGAAAAGGACAAGGTTATAAAAATGGTTTAACATAATAATATGCTGCTTCAGTGTTATATTGTGACGAAATAGTTGAAAGGAAAGGACGGCGTTTTTCAAGGGAAGCAAATTTCTGTCGATATGGATGACAAAAGGTTTGCAGCGTTAAACATTGAAGTAGGTACGTAACGTATACAACCATGAAACACTAGCGTCTCGCCGCTACAGGGAGCCGTGATCCCGATTGCTGCCGAACATGCGTTGTTTAATGTTTACTGTTTAAATTTTTGTATTGAAGCTCCCCACAGTGGCGAGACGCCAATCAAATTGTTGACCTTTGGACCTGCGCATTTCGCAGCAGCGCAGTGTTATTGTTCTAATATTTGACTTCTAGCATAGCCCTTCGCTTCACTCCCTCCGGGCACAAGCAAAGAAAATTAACCCAAACCAACTCAAGGCTTGCCCAAAAAACAAGAATAAAACTACTTTGAAAATATATATGAATTGTCACGTACGCGTGTGTGAAGGCCCAAAATTGGTGTACTTAGACGCGAATGGTGAAACTTTGATCGGATGAAATTACGTTCGCTTCAAAGCCACGACATACACGAGTGTATAGGAAACCTACTAACTTTTTGATTCGAAAGCTGAAGACCATATTTTTTCGCCCTCTTTTATTCCCAAATAAAAGGCCTTACAACTAATACATAAACTTCTTAACCTAACTTATCATCTATCCACCACCACAAAGCCACTTACGTTACGTACAATCCTTAACTTAAATTAACTTCTACCCACCACCTCACAACCCCACAATGCACTGGCATTTTTCCTTTTTGCTAATATATACATACAATAGTGCATAGGTTACACCTCCCTATCCTTTATTAGCGCGCAGCCCAATTAGTTCACCACCTCGAGATCCTCCCTCAAAATTTTCCCCTCCCTCCTTAAATTGAAGTCTCCCCATATTTTACCTTCTCCATTTAGTCTATTCCTTTCATGCACCCTTTCTCTCAACATACGCCTCTCTCTAACATCCTCATCTCTCTCTCTAAACCACACTCACACACCCCATTCGTGTCACTCAATTTAAATCTCCAGAGGTACTCTTCCATGTTGCCATGGCCAGTTACCAGCTGATGTCTTGCCATAAAAGCCACATCCAGTCTCTCACATCCAACTTCCATACACACTTCATACAGCCCTCACCTTTTCACACTCGCATCCCATCTTTCTTGCCATCTCCTCATTGCTACCTCTTTCCTCGCTCTCTTGATACTCTTGAGCCCTAATAGATTCCTCCCTTCGCCACCACAAATTTCCCTTCCTTGCGTCCTGCTTTTCCCAGCCTCCCTATCCGCGACATTCGTTCTTCCTTGCGTTCTTCTCATCAATTCCACATTCGCTCTGAACCCATTCATCCCCAATTATCTCATTCTGCATTGCACCCCTCTTACCCACTTGTGTCGCGTCTTATAATTGTACAACATTCTCACCACCATATCTGAATCCGTGGAAATCCTATAATCTCCCAGCTCCTCTTCCCTTTCTATCTCATCCAGCATATACTCCACTCCAAAAAGCACCCCTTGCACTCCCTCAACACCATTCCTAATCCTCCCATTTCCTATTCTTGTCTCTCCGTTAGCCCTAACCCACCCCACAACTATCCTATACCCGTCACCCCTCCTTTTCACTCATATCCACATACAGTTTCACCTCCTCCTCACCAAAGTCTCCCTCACTCTTCCTGCTCAGGCTCTCCGGTGGATATTCTCTATCCCTTTCTCTCACTCAATTTCCCCCCTTTCGTTTCTCATCCACTCCCTAAACTCATACCTGACCCTCGCCTCTATATCAAGAGGCGTCATTCCATTCATAACCTGAAGTCCCTCACTCGCCACTGTCCAATACGCTCTAGCCACAAACAGTCCAAACATAGGTACGTCGCATCCAACTGCCTTTTCACCCTAGTATCATTCGCTCGTATGCCCCACACCTCACTCCCATACAAAATCGCTGGGCTTACCACCATATCGTAGATTATCCTCACTTTATCCTTGTTCACTCCATGTTCATTCCTCGCTAACGCATACATTTTCATCGCCAACTCACCCGCTTTCATCCTCACCATCTTCACATGCTCGATAAAATGTAGCTGCCCTTTCACTCCCTCCTCTCTCTCTCTCTCTCTCTCTCTAGGTCAGACATCCTTCTTAGCGACCCTTCCATGCATAGCAATCACAGGGTCGGCCCCAGGCTCGACCCTTGTGGACATCCTCTCCCCGGTTGCCGTTCCGATTTCCCACTCATCACCTTTCTCTCCACTAAAAAATTCCAACATATGTCTCTCATTCGCTTCGGCATTTCCATTCTCTCCAGTTCCCTATCAATCGTTGCCGGCCATGCCAAATTAAATGCATTCTTCAGGTCCAGGGTAACAATCATACTGTGCAGACCACTCTCCCTTGCTTCCCTCATCACTCGTAACACACCTTCAATCGCCTCAATCGTGTCCCTTCCTCCCCTGAACCCAAACTGACTCTCGCTGAACTTCGGCTCTCTCTCACACCAAGTTCTCACCCTTTCATTCAACACTCGATCCAATACTTTCCCTAAGGTGGGTAACAGGCTTATAGGCCGAAACCCTCCCTTTGCCTTAGGCAGCCTGCAGATTCTCGCCACCTTCCAAGCCTTTCTGATAAGAATGGCGCAATAGAAGGACAAGCAAAAACTAAAACAAAAAGGCCATGAAGAGCAACGGAAAAAAGCCCGAGAAAAAAAGTGGAGGCAGACAAAATAGACAAGACATAGAAGCGTATAAAAATACACACAGAGAGAGAGAGAAAGAACAAAGTAGATAAAGGAAAGAAGGAGGAAAGTTTACATTTATAATGCAAAAGAATACACGGGACAAGAAACGACACATAAAAAAATGGGCAGTAAATTTCAAGGCATACAGATTAAAGAAAACACAACAGAGGAAGTTAGAAAAATTGATGGACGAAGAAACCCCACCCCCAAATCCGTGTGATAATTGGATGACTGAGGTTTATGATACAAACTGGTATCCAGGGATACTAGTAGTATATCATACCCGGGCCAGTTCAACGTAGTTGAACTGAGATAAGTTGTATTTTGTCTTTATTTTGCCAATGATCGTCAAAACAGATTAAAAAGAAAACTAATACCGACGCTGTGTGACCACCATATCCTGCACAACTTGACTCACCCACAATGCGTCCGACGGCAACAAAATCAGGGAAACTTGAGGGAAAGGCGCGCCATGCAAATCAAATCCAGTACACTTAATTCATTAGAAAAAACGTGCCGGACTTAGCCTGGAATTCACGATGGGAAAGAGCACGGCAGAGAAACCCTCGATCCAAACTCCTAAACCGAACTACGCTGTACAACCCCCCACCAGTACAATAATCAACCAAACTACTGTCTCCCGAGCCACATTTCGTAGCTCCACACTTGTAATAGTACATTTAAAACTGAAGAGATAGCTCTCCGGCCGGGAAACGAACCCGAGTCTCTCGCGTGTCAAGTGGATGTAATAACCACTACACTACCGGGGAGTGGTGTTAGTTAGCCAGACGACGCTGCTAGGTACTGAGGTCCTGGTTACGGAGGCTACTCAGCTAAAATTGAAATTAGGGCCAATATCTCTAGAATCTCTCTTGATCATCAAGACGATTATGAGCAAGAAAGTGACAAGAAAAGGCCAAAAGGCAGTCAGGAGGACACTTTTGCAATTGTGATAGAAAGTAGGGGGAAGGACTTCCAGGAGACAGTGAGATCGATCAAGGAAAAAATCAGAGGCACAGGAGCTTCTCAAACTATTAGATCGCTTAGGTCTACTAAGGAAGGAGATATCCTGATCGTGACAGAGAAGGATGAAAAGGCTGTAACGGAACTTGGAACAGCTATTTTAAGAAGATGTTTGAAAACGCAAAAATTAAAATAAAAGAACGGAATAGAGTGCCAACAGCTGGGAAAGCTACAATCCACATGAGAGGCCTGGAAATCTTAACAACCAAAGAAGAAGTTATCGCGTCTGTAGAAGAAATAATAGGGAAGCTAGAAGAGGGATCCTATAGGATAGGAGAGTTCCGACCGAACGCGAAGGATACCTTAGCCACAACCTTAACCCTAGAACAGGGAAGAGCCAATGTACTTCTACAAAACCACTATATTCGGATTGAACTGGCCAGGAGCACGATGGTAAGGAGAGTGGAAATTGCCAGCTGCTGAAACAGCCGATAATCTAAATAATTTACTGAAGGACACATTTAAAGCAGCAAAGGAATATCAAGGAAGAACAAACACAAATAGCGTACCATACTGGTGGACCCCTCTGGTAAAGGAAAAAAGAGAAGCATGTATGGAAGCACGTCGGGCGTACACAAGATGAAATAGAACAAGAGAAGTCAGAGTGGAACTAGACAGGCTGTGGAGCATCTACAAGGAAAAAAGAAAGAACTGAGACGAGCGATAGAATAAGAAAAGTGAAGCGCTTGGGCAAGGATCTGCGGGGAACTAAACACAGACAGGGGGAAGGGTACAAAATTGGCATGCGTAAATTGAAAGATGTTGCACCGCCTTTTAAATTGACAAGAGAACAAAGAAATTAAATAATTGAGGTCCTCTTTCCTACCCGCTCTGAAATTTTGCCAGCGAGACTGCCAAAAGCTGAATACATGGAAATAAGAATCGAAGAGGTAAAGGCAGCAGCAAACGGACTGAAAACAGGCAAAGATCTTGGCCTGGATGGCATTCCGACGGAAGTAATCAAGCAGCTAGTGGATATTTCACCGCAGACAGTAGTAGGAGTTATAAAGTTGCTGATAATGTTGCAGCAATTCCCCGGATGCTGGAAAAGTGCCAGGCTAGTGCTAATACACAAAACAGGAAAGTCAACAGAATCACCTAACTCCTACAGACCCCTGTGTTTGTTAAACGCCATGGCGAAACTGTACGAACAGATAATTAAGGGGAGATTAGAACAAGAAATTGAGGAAAGGGGAGGTCTGTCGAACTCGCAACACTGCTTCACCAAGGGAAGATCCACAATACAGGCTATCAAGAGAGTTATTGATATAGCTAAGGACACCAAATTTCATGGTGGGGGCGAGAAATCGTGTGCCCTTGTGACACTGGACGTGAGGAACGCATTTAACTCAGGACTCATGGCTAAATGTTCTAAATGAGCTTGGTAAAAGAGAGGGATTTCGGCCTATTTGCGAAACATTATTGTGCTATTTTAATAATCGACAAATGGAGATTGAAAGAAATGAGTCGTTTCGGAGGTCCGGTCCGCTGGAATACCGCAAGGCTCAGTGCTCTATTGTGGAACATATTGTACGACCTCTTACTACGCCTCATCAGAGAAGATGATATATATGTCGAAAAAAGGGAAGATCTTATGGGAAAAACAAATAGCAGCCTAATTAAAATAAACGATTGGATGAACCAGAACAGTTTAAAGCTAGCCCCAAAAGAGACAGAAGCTGTCATACTAAGTGGAAAAAGAGACCGAAGGAATATAAACTTCAAACTAAGACCAACAGATATACGACTCTCAAAAGCAATCAGATACCTGGATGTACTGATCGGAGAAAAAAAATGTTCGAAAAGCATGTAGACGAAACGTGTAGAAGAGCCACCAAGAAAATGGGGAATTAACGAGGATAATGCCAAACATAGCAGGACCAATAAATGGAAAATAATAATGTTTTATAGCGTGCCCCAGTGTGGCATGATGTCATGAGATGCGGGAAGTACAAAAAAATGCTGGAGGCAGTGCAGCCAAATGCTCTTGTGCTTACAGAACTGTCTCTACGGAAGCAATACAGATTATAACGGGAGTACCACCAATAGACTTGCTTATTGATGAAAGAAAGACTCTGTACGAGACGGATAATGGGCACCAACCCAAAGTGAGAGCAGCAGTTCGAGAGGAAACTCTAAGGAAATGGCAAGACAGATGGGACTCCAATATGGAATAAGGCCAGTGGAGAAAGAAGTTGGTCCCAGACATACGCAAGTGATATAACTGCAGACACAAGAAATTAAACTACCACATAGCACAGGCCATCACTGGGCATGGTTCGTTCAAACATTACACTAACAGAATAGGGAAGACCGACATGCACTGCGGTGAAGAGGACACAGCGGAACATGCACTGTTTGTGTGCCCGAGATACGAGAGGGCAAGAATCGAGGCTAGTCTTAGAATGGATAGCGAAATCACTGTAAATAACTTTACTGCTCTGACGATGACTTTTGCTGAGCGTTTCATTACAACTGTGATAAAATGCAAGGAAAAAGACGAACTAGAAGTGGCAGAAGTAATGGTAGAATAATAGGCAGGTATCCAGCCTGAAGCATGCCTTGCAGGTGATTTCAGGTATAGGTTACTACCGACGCAAGGAGGGGAGGTTTTTTTGTCGGCGGGCGGACCTTAAGAGAGGCCGAAGTCGACACAGGCTGGCCTATAGACCATCAGACCGGAATCGTCTTTGAAAGATTTTTCCCCTCCACAAAAAAAGAGTTGTGCCCCCGCAGCGAGTGGTGGGGCCATGCGTACAATTTCCATTGACTTTTTCCCATTGTGCAACTTCCAACGTAAATGTATGTATCATTGACTTAAAGGTTCATAGGCATAGTTTAAGTTTAGTTAACGACTCTTCCTCCTTTAAATAATTAGTTTTTGAAATATTATTTTTTTTATAAAATTGATTACAGCTTTTACCTAAATTTTGCGGCCCTGTAAAAGGCTCAAATCATGCTGAAGCGGCTTGAATATTTCACGATTTATATAGTCATTTCCTCTCTTTCGAACAGTAAAAACAGCAATTTTCTATCTTCTGTATTTAATTTTTAAAATTTGATTTTCTGAGGGTCTTAAGAAAAAACTTTATAAAAATATGTGTCCTCAACGCGCGTTTAACGATCCAACTTTACCCAAAACCATGACGCAATTTTAATTTTCCGTCTCAACGGTGGAGCAGTTTAGGTACATACTTTTTTACCTAAAATTATCTAATTCGAAGCAATAAAAATGATATATCGGTACCTATATTATACGTTGTTGAACCGCAGAAATAGCACATATCAGTTACTTATGGCATAATAATGGCACGTTGAAGGATTTTCCGCTGAACCTGTTACTTATATTAATATACCCTTGGCTGTTTTTTTGCTCTGCTCAGGAATTAGCATAAAAGAAATACGATCGACCTTGCCGCGAGTATGCGGAGCTAAAACTGCATATCACTGTAGCGTATTTGAGAGAAAAAAAATTGTCACCTAGGTTCAGATCTGCAAGTTATGCGGGTGTATTAAAGAAATTCCAAAATGTACCTTATTTCAGGCGAAGGTAATATTCGACTCTCATTTAAATTAACGGGCATTCCACAAAAAGCCCTTAAAGTTCAAGGTCTCCAAATTTAATTCGTAATTGACCGAAATTCCGTAGCTCCTGGACTAGCGATGCGAAGAAAGTGATAGTAAAATAGTATGTAGCGATAGAAGTGGCTTTACCAGTTGCATATTAAACCTTAATAATACCGAAGACAACAATAAAAAAAATTAAGATTGTGTTGCCGAATCTGGGTCGATTAAACGGCCGGCGAGCCGTTTACTTTTGCAAAGAGAGAGTTCAATTTCGTTCATAGAGAAGATGGTTTGCCGCATTTTTTTGAGAAAGCAACATTGAAAACCGCGTGCCCCAGTTAAAATTAAGCATATCATATTCGATGCACGAAACTACGGCCCTTTATTTGCCATTTTTTATAACTCTAATAATTATTGTTGACAAAAGCTCTTTGCCATTGTAAATTG
>MU191692.1:0-16349 GCA_016904865.1 Pissodes strobi
GCAAAAATTATAATGACGATAACTAAATGTCAATCATATTAAGATTGCAGATTTTTACAGTGTATGAGATATTTTTGGGTCTTTGTTTTGAAAAAAAAATGAATTTTCCACCTGTGGAAGTGTTTCAATGCAATGATAATTAGGGATGGCAACGATGAATCGATGTTTTTAAAACTTTATCGCGATTTTGAATAAAAAATGTAATAAACTGGTTATTTTTAAGGGAAAAAGGTATTACTTGTTTGATCTCGATAAACCGCTTGGTCTTCAAGAAATTCGAACTTTGATCATTGAATGCACGCGGACTTTATGATATCTGCTACCGGTATTCGTTTACTAACTCAAGTAGGCTTGACCATTGACAAAAAATATTATTTAACAAATATTTTAATTAAAAAATATAACAAATATTAGTCTTCGTTCTGCGAACAAAAAGAATCAGGAAATGTGTAAGAATTGAATTCCAGATATTTTCGATACCTGTTAATCAGTCAAAATACGACGAAAATCTTAATTTTACAGTGATGGCTGTTACACCCTCTAGCGGGCTAGTTTTTGAGATATAAGCCGGTATGCGATATTTTGTTGGTCTTATTTGTAAAAAATAAATTTACTACCCATAGAAGTGTTTGATATGCATTGTTTCGTGCTTATTTTCAATGCAACGATAATGTACCTAACTGTTGGCGCTAGCCTACTTGGTTTCTTTAAAAAATTTCGAATTTTGTGTGGACAAAACGGCAAAATTCACTCATATTTACTGAATGTTAATTATTATTGAGATTTTAAATATTATGTTGGTATTTTAGCAGTAAATTATTATATGTTGTGCTGAAATGAGGATAATAACAAATAACAACGGTTCTTCCTTTCGAAAAAATGTCCCAAAATCCGATTTTATTTCGTGTTCTGATTTCGTTTACTTATATTTTAGGTTAGATGAGATATATCGAAATGCGGTTTTCACTACCGTATTAGGATCTCATTTGGCTCTCTTTTGTTTTAAAATAGTGGCATCGTTGCATTTATTTATTTTTTTTTAAATCTGACTTATTTGCGGTTATGTCAGAAAACGCCCTCTAGCGGCTAGGTGATAAGTCGCAATCACCCTACGCAAGGCACGATTGATAGCTTAAAAAAACCCATTTTCAACGACTATAAGTTCCGTCCAGCCATTTTCAAGTTATTGACATTTATTTCCGAAAATGTTCGAACACGTTCCATCACTTTCCTTTACGGGCTAGAGCAAAACGTGTTTTACAAAAAGTAATTTAATTTATGCCTGTTTTAAAATGGCAATGCGTTCTACTATTTTTAATTTAAGAAAATTTTGCAAAAAAACGGGTTTTAAAATTTAAGATGGCTATTATGCCCCTTGGCGGCCATTTTGGAGAAATAATTTCCAACATTTTCCCTTGGCAGCTTTACTCATAAATTTTTTACCGCAAGTCTTTACGACAATTACTTTTCCAGATATAGCCGAGTGCCATTCTTAGTTGGCCACCCGGTACATATTAAATAAAATTGGGACAAATTATAACACAGTAAATACTGGAGTCGTTACCAATTTTCCGAAACATACTATATGGGAATTTCATAGGTATACAAAAATCCTTTTTTCTTCAAACGTCAGTAAATCCGTCATTACTCGACTGTGTAGGCGGCCGTGAAGTTTCGTTTTTCCTCCGCCGGAGCTTTACTTTTCACTTTTCCGCCGGCGGAGGTAAAAGTGTTGTCATAGCAACATAGATACAATACAAACAGACAACAAAATAAGCGTCAACAACTCAAGATTTATTAAACTACAGTTTGTATTTATCACTCAATTTGTGACTGCATTTCTAAAATTCACTAATTTAGGAACAAATTGGTTATTATTTAATCGAACTTACTCAATAACTGCTTATCAATACGGAATTAAAACGCAATCGGAGACGCAATCTTAAAAAATAATTATTGTTGACAGTGTCCACTGACAGGTTGATGTTACATTATATTCACCGACACCGGTCTAAGCAAGGCCACCTACGACCGTGGTCTAAGCCGCCTTGCGAACCCATTTATCTTTAATAATAATTAAATATTACTATTAAAAAGAGATGTTTTTGCATTAATTTGTCGACATTTGAAGAAAAAACAGCATATTTTATTTGGAGGAAAAGTTACTTTTCATGGCTTGCTCTCTATTACCAGCCTCACTCCATTCGGCTGTTAAACACGAGCGCGCCATGAAAAGTATCACTTTTCCTCCATATAAAATAATATAATATTAACTGCAGCCGCCTTTTAAAAAGTTATACTTCATAGCTGTCGCTGCACGCAACCACTTAAGGTATTTGCTTTCAAATTGTTTCATTTAGGTTAGAATCCTACTGCTGCCTTTTGGCTCATTACTTGTAATATGAAATTGCATGTTATAATGATGCATTAAATACTTTAAAGCAAATACCTCGATATAAGTTTAAAAACGGTGTGATAATAGACTCTCTTTGCCAAAAGTCAAACACGCGTAGGCGCGAAAAAGTTGTGAGGTTTTAAAAGCACAGAGTTCATCATAAATGGCGCCCCTTATCAATTGAAGGAAAATTGTTAACGGATTTGAAGGAAAATTGTTAACGGATTTGAATTCTTAATTCAAAAAGCCCCTAGTCATCAAAGTGCTAACTAACTTTACGCGCTTCACAGTGCGAACTTGTATGCACTAGTGCATAAGGTAAAATACGAAATATAAAATATTACTCTTTAAGCACCAGTGCCTAAATATATATTTTTTTACGCACTACTGCGAGAGACAAATTGTTTTATTTTGATGTAGTTTATTTCTAGGAAGTAGAGAAAGTATTGTATGTAACTCATACGTAATTGTTTTTTACTCATGTGACTGGCACACTCCCTTGCGGCTCTTGCAAAAGGGTAACTTTACGCACTTGTTGCATAAATAACTATTTTGTACAACTGTCTAAAAAGGTGACTTTTTTTATACGCTTGTAGATGCGCAAACGTCTCACGTGAAAAAAATACAATTTTTTGACTCCTAGAAATATTATTTAAGTTTCATAATGCTACGTCCCATTAAAAAAATAGTATATTGTGTAACTAGGAGGAAAAACAAAACATTCCTGGACGATTGTGGTAATTGCTGGACGACGGGCAGCCGAGGCCAGCAACACAGGAGTCCAGGAATGTGCTTTTCCTACGAGTTGCACATACTATTTTTTATCCGATCGGAATTAATTATAATACGTATTTATAAAAATAGAGTCAAATATTACTCTAAATAAAAACGGTGTTTTAAATTTAAACTCAATATAATAAACTTAAAAAAACTTACAATATTGTTCTTGTTTTTTCTTGTATTATTGCATCCACGATAAACACAAACATTCATTTTGAACGTCAACATAATGTTCGAGTACTAACTACAACCAAAACAAGGCTAGGTCTATGACAAATCACAAGAAATGTTAATGCAAGATTTTAAGACGCTACGAAAACTCCTCAGACAACACGTTCGTGTGCTCCGCAAAATGCCAATACTGTGATCGATCTTAAGCCAGATCTCGCGCACGCATTCTAGTAGCGCCATCTGTACGCAGTCATCTTTTAGTGTCACGATTTTGCCCATAATTTAGCGCGTCTTCCCCTATTCTCAGCCAACGCTATTATAGACTAATTAACCTAAGATTAAAAAATAAACAAAAGTAGTATTTTATTTTTTTAGTTATAGGTACGATACCGGTTTTGAATGGTAAAATAGTATAATATTCGACTGATATTCAAAATTTTTTCTAAAATCCCCAAAAATTGCAATATCTCAAAAACTAAGCGTCTTAGCACAAAAATAAATCTAAAAATCTCCCCTACCCCGCGCAAATTTTCTGTTACATTTTTTTAGGACCCCACCCCTTCCCTATATCAAATTAACCTCAGATCAAAATCAACAAACGTATTATTTTATTCATAAAGTCATAGGTACGGTATTAAATTTTTGAATGGTAAGATAATATAATATTGCATGATAGTCCACATTTTTTCTAAAATTCCCCTCTAAAAACCCTCTACCCCTATCAATTACTACCTACCCCAAACCATCATATTATTACTTAATCATATTTTTCTTAAGTACCTACTACTACTACTACTACTTGAGAACCGTTGAACAAACCCTTTCGAAAGGGATATTATACCCTGTGTAATTATTTATAGTAAGTACAGAATTAATATATTTTTAAAATTAATCTTGTATCTATAGGTGAATAGAAGGATGGGGTTAAATGCTCAAAAGAAAGGGTGGAATCATCTCAGAGGTGATAAAGTGTGGTTGGGAAAGCACACGAGGGGTATGAGGAGATTTTTGCAATTATTTTTCTCCTAAAATGCATGCTTTCGAGATATTTGCGTTTATTATATTTTTTTTGTGCATTTTAGGAACATAGAAAACTTGCGTTACGTGGACATATTATACCCTTTCGAAAGGGTTTGTTCAACGGTTCTCAAGTAGTAGTAGTAGTGTACTTAAGAAAAATATGATTTAAGTAATATTATGAAGGTTTGGGGTAGGTAGTAACTGATAGGGGTAGAGGGTTAAATCATTGTTATTTGGTAGAGGACATCGAAAATCTACAGCGGTAGGGTGGCGGGAAGGGGAGTTTTCGATTTATTTTTGCGCTAAGACGCTTAGTTTTTGATATATTTGCATTTTTTGAGATTTTGGAAAAATTGTGGACTTAGGTACAAAATTTTTTAACATCAATGCAATATTATATTACCATTCAAAAATTTAATACCGTACCTATGACTTTATGAATAAAATAATACGTTTGTTGATTTTGATCTTAGGTTAATTTGATATAGGGTCCTAAAAAAATTCTTAGATTTATTTTTGTGCTAAGACGCTTAGTTTTTGAGATATTGCAATTTTTGGGGATATTAGAAAAAAAATTTAATAATAGTGGAATATTACACTATTTTACCATTCACAATATGATATGAATAATATAATACTTTTTATTTTTTGATCTTAGGTTAACTTGTTATGGGGGAAGGAGTGGAGGTCCTAAAAATGTAATAGAAAATTTGGGCTTAAATGTTTTCAGTTTAGAGAAGTGTATGGGTAGTTATAGTTCTACTGTTACATTATAGTAGGTCTTTTTAATATTTATATTAGTGCTGCTTATTTGTTATTTGAGATATTAAATAAGTGAAATTAATAATGTATTATTGCAGCAATACTGGCTCCTACGGGTATAAAGGGATGGTCAACTTTTTCCCGCATGAAAATACGATCATGCTCTTTTACGAGGGAGCTTGTACCTTATCGACTCTGGCGCCGTTAAGACCTTTCTGAAACAAAGGCAGTCACCTTTAAAGAGTCAGGTATATACAGTATTTTCATTTGCTTTTAAAACACGATCACGGGAAATTGTTGCCTGCTGACTATCAAAGAACCATCTTTCGGCCATAGTGCGTCTTTAAATTTATTTAAGTTAGCCTATAATAGTATTTTATTTATGAATTTACTACTTTCTATACTGATACTTTTGCCTTTTCTTTCTGATCCGCTGATTTTCAGGGGTGATTAATAAAGACGCTAATATAAGCAATAGTAGAAATGTTTATATACTTATTAAGAGTAACATTGCGTAAAATACAAACTGATAAAATCTATTTTTTACAAGTTACTATACTACTTTATATTTACGCATATCTACTTTATACGTTTACGTGAAATTTCGCCTTCATGGAAAATGGTAATTTTTCTTATTTGAATTAAAAATCATTTTTAAAATCAGTTTTCCGAATTTACATGAGAAAATGAAAAGTGTACAGAAAATGTGCAGCTGAGGTTAAACTTCTTGCAAATTTAATGCTTTTTAATTCGCTGCGAAAACAAATTAAGTCTTTTTTGAACGTCTGCGGACGTTTTGTATCCTAAATGTGCTTGATGGGGTGGATTCTTAATTTGGTCCACGACAATTTATTTCAGTGCTTCAAAATAGGCGTTTTCTCTAACCATAATTTTCCTCATAATAGGCATAACAACATGTCTTGAAATCATAGTCGGGGTAGCCTTTACGACCCTTGTAATATTTACTGCCAACTCGATATCCTTTTCCAACGTTACATATTTCACATATTTCCTTGAGCTTCGGAATACACTTTGAACAAGCTCTCCCCCAATCACACTCCCTATGCATGACTGTTCTTCTCGACGGCTAAGACAAGACTAATGTAATACCCATCAGATATCTGATTAAGCAGTGTTTTCAAAATTGAGATTGATTGGGATATTTTTTTCGATTTAATCTAATAGTATCCTAATATATAAAATAAAACATGAGAATTCTAAAGTATGATTATTTCTATAGCCTACACCTTCATATTGGTCCTATATTTCAAGAACTTAGGTGTGCTCTACATAATCAAACGCATAAATAAAAACATATTAGGAATAAATCTGGCTTTTTATAGTTTGCTATAATTGTTTAATTGATACGTATTTCCTACCTAATTAGTTTATTCGGGGCGCTATCTAAATAAAAATCGATAGTTTCAGTTGTTTGAAAATTAAGCAAAAAAAAATAAATCGCAGCTCATATTTTTCAGATCCTAATTAAACTTGTTATAAATGATTTAAAAGCTTTACAGGTTTTATAGTTTTTTTTCCTAATAAATGCGCGCTCGAATATTTGCCTACTTGCTCCATATAAAATTGATTTCCGTAAATTTAAAGGTATTTATTTAAGCATAGAAACGCTGTTTTTAAAATATGTTAAAAATAATAAACAAAAATTTCGATTGAAAGTCTTATTTTAAAAATGTTTTCAGGACTTTTCCGAAAGAGCTTAGCCGAGGTCTTCCGAGTAAGTTTTAAGGTTAAATAGGCCGTAGATTTTTAGGTTATGATTACTAAACGCACCCATAATTTCCAACGTCTTTACAGGTTTCTGAACGCACTCCTCATCAAAAGTATAAATAGAGCTGCAGCAGTTGTCTCCGTCATTAGTTCTTTGACAGTCATAAAGTGAAGACGTGCTCCTTATCAGCTCCTGTGTTAAGATATCCTTTGTTATTGCGCAATTAAAACATCTAGCAGCTCTTATTGGGGTTATAACACCCAGAAGTAATGATGAAGAGGTACGAGGTGGCCTGCAGGAATGTGCTAAGGCAGTACGCCGAATAAATAAAGCTATGAAAAAAGCTTCCTCCATAGGTGAAAAGCAACAGTTAATTAGTGCTCTAGCCAATGTGAAAAGCTTGAGAGCACAGTTCAAATTGAGGCGAAAAATTGGCTTGGGTCTCAAAGAAACCAAGCAGACGGCTAAGCATCGAGTCAAGTGGGAAGATCTTAATTCGGCCTTTGAATCAAGAGTTAGAACTGGAGCAATTATCAATATTAAACATGCATTTTGAAGCCGCTTTTGGAAGATTGCAAGGTTCTGTTTAAAAGACTTATCCACAACGCATTGAAAAAGGAGAACGCTCTGAAGGTTAATGCAACGCTATGTGGTGAATTCCAAGTCACTACGGCCGATCAAGTGCAAATCGAAAATAAATACCTTAACACTCGAAATGCTGCTATCCACAAAAACACCGATTTGAACCACTGGTTTCAGGAAAACATCCAAAATCCGCTACTTGTAGAGATGGATGTGTTCCAAGAAAGACAGCGCTTGGGCGCTCAGTAGAGTAATTAATCTAGCTATTAATATAAATAAGTTCAATCCACTTAGGGCAGGTAGCTATATAAAACTTCCTAAATTCATACTGCGAAAGAAGGCTTGTATTAATGTTCAAAAACCGATGACTTATGTTTTGGGTGGGCGATAGTTTCCGCTTTGTTTCATGTTCACTCAGATATTGCTAAAAGAACTTCGTCATACCCAAACCCCAAGGACGTGTTGAATCTAGAAGGGATACAGTTTCCTATGACTAAGGCAAATTCCTAGATTTGAGAAATAGAATGACCTATCTATTAATGTTTATCGGCTTGAAAATGTTAAAAATAAGTATAATGTTATTCCCACTTATTTATCAAAAAAGAAACATGAAACACATATTAATCTTTTGATGGTGCAAGATAACTATTTAACACCTGATGACATAGATGGAGAAATTTTATCTGCTAATTATAATTTTGTATGGATTAAGAATTTATCTCGTTTGGTTTCGTGCCCAATTAATAAGAATCACAGAGAAACGCATATTTGTGATCGATGCCTTCATTACTTTTATATAGAGGAAAAACTAAATAGTCATCTCAAAGATTGCATAAAATTAAATAATGGCCCAGTTCCTCGAGTTCCAACCGATGACAAAAAATGGATTGAATTTAAAGATTTTAAATATAATGCAGTGATTCGTGAAAGAACTTTTTGATTTTGCTAAAAATGTCGACAGTATTTCTATGTGACTTGCCGATGGATCGGTTATCTTCAGAAAAAGAGACAAAATATATTTTTGCAAAGGCCTTTTGGACCGGAAGATAAAAAAGTTAGAGACCATTGTCATTTAACGGGCAAATATCGGGGCCCGGCCCACGAAGCATGCAATCTAAATTTTAAAGATGAACATACAATACCCGTTCTTTTCCATAATATGAGCTCCTACGATGGACATATGGTGGTAAAGACGTTGTCTGAAGTAGAGGCGGTGATCGATGTTTTACCTGTGAACAAAGAAAGATATATTTCTTTCACTAAGCAAGTGCCTGAAAACCTAATTAAATTTAGATTTATTGATAGCTTTCGATTCTTAGCTTCAGCCGTTGATAAATTAGCATCATACTTACCCGAATATCCAATTATAAAATCAGAATTCAAAGACATAACTGAAGATCAGTTTTCGCTACTATGTAAAAAAGGCGTGTTTCCCTATGATTTTATGGATAGTTGGAACAAGCTTAGTGAACCTAAATTGCCACCCAAAATGGAATTTTATAATAGTTTGACTGATTCCATGATAAGTAATAAAGCTTATGCCCATGCGCAGAAAGTTTGGTCCACTTTCGGTTGCAAAACAATGTAGGAATATTCGCATCTCTATATGAAGACGGATATTTTATTGTTCGCTGATGTTTTTGAGCAGTTTCGAAATACGCCCTCAAAAACATATGGCATATATCCTACCCACTACTATACCCTACCTCGTTATACATGGAACTGTATGTTATACCATATGTTTAAAACTAACCAGCCTAAGCTAGATCTTTTAACGGATCTAGAAATGGTTGTTTGTCGAAAATGGTATAAGAGGCGGATTGAGTCAGTGCTCAAAAAGATATGCTGAGGCCAATAATAAGTACATATCATCATATGACCCATGTAAAGAAGATTCTTATTTAATATACTTTGATATTAATAACCAGTATGGCTGGGCAATGTCACAATATCTGCTTTATGGAAACTTTAATTGGCTATTTCACGAAGTCATTAATACTTTAGATGTTTCAAAAATTTCTGATGATGCTGGATATATCTTAGAAATTGATATAGAAATTCCTCATGAGCTTCATGATGAATTTTCGGACCTTCCACCATGTCCAGAACATGATGCTCCTAAAGGTTCTAAAAATAAAAAGAATAAAAAACATTTGGGCACCTTGTATAATAAAACGGAGTATGTTATTAATTACAGAAATTTAAAGCAAACTTTAGCCTTGGGAGTTAAAATTAAAAATATACATCGATTATTATCATTTTCACAATCTCCATGGTTAAGTCCTATATAGATCTTAACACACGCCTCAGGCAAAATGCAAAGAATGAGTTTGAAAAGAACTTGTTCAAGCTAATGAACAACGCAGTGTTTGGAAAAACTATGGAGAATATCCGAAAACACTCATCCATAAAACTTGTAACAAATTGGGATGGTCGTTATGGCGCTGAGGCATTAATAGCAAGACCAGAATTTAAAAGCAACACCATAATAAATGAAAATTTATTGATTATTGAGCTTGCAAAATCCGAGGTATTTTTTTAATAAACCTATATATGTAGGAATGAGTATCCTAGATCTAGCCAAAACCATATAATTATAATGAAATGATTTTCATTATAATTATATGGCAAGAAACTTTTCAATCTGCAAATTACTCTATACAGATACTGATTCGCTTATATATGAAATCAAAAATACTGATGTTTATGTTGTTATGCGAAAAGACTGTTCTCAATATTTCGACAACAGTGATTATCCTAAAGATAACGTCTATAACATTCCACAAGTGAATAAAAAGATTTTGGGCATGATGAAAGACGAAAACAATGGTCGAATTATGACTCATTTTATTCGATTACGATCAAATGTATGCTACAAAACTATTTTTCACTGCTGAAGAATTAGAAGAGCGAGTTAAATTAGAAGCTGAAGGAAAGGAGCGTGAGGAGATCCAAACGATTCTTAAAAATAAAGGCTTAACAAGAAAGATTAAGGGCATCAAGAAGTGTGTTATTAACAACAAAATTACGTTTGAAGACTATGTTGAATGCTTGGAAAGATTCAGTAGACACGCTTCCCTGGGGGCATTATTCAATAATGGAAGTTGACTAATGTTAATAGGTTATGTTGACTAATTTATAGGAATATTATGAATAATGGTTAAAATAGATATTTGTAGATATAGCATGTTATAGTTTATAGCGCTAAGAAATATAAATATTAATACCCCAACGTTTTCCTCTCAGTCTTAAAAGTTTCCTTCTTCTGTGAGGGGTGCAACCTAAATTTTTTCATATAGAAAAAGGTCCCTCAGATCATTTAAATCTTACAAAGTTATATAGAATTGTATGGATTATATCGATTGGCTTCTCAAGAAATACAAGATATAAATCCTTTACCGCGTTACATATTTATTTTTAAAAAAAAAACAGATCTAGAGGTGGTATTTACCGATTTCAAACAAATTTTATCCTACAAATCGAGTGAATCGAAAATCGGAGAGTGTGGCTGGTCTTTGGCTAAGCTCTTGTTTCTAGAATTAAATATAAACAAGTGTCACCCATTATAATAAATATTTAAGAGTTGGTATGTTTTAGGTTAAGATTACTTAAGGAATTAGATTTAAGGACTTTTATACCTTGGAATTTATTAATTATAATAAATATAAAATTGTTAAAGATGTAAATAAACTATGAACTATAGATTAATAAATGATTATAACCATGTATTTTTATTATTTTTGTTTTATTTGCTAATATCCGAAAATAATTTAAGTAAAGAATGTGTTTTAAATTATACTTAAAAATAACGTCAAGTCGCTGAATCTTAATATATAACCTAAAATTGCTAATAGATGACATAACGGCTATTCTATTGATCGATAACAAAGTATCGGTGGTGACATAGCCAATAAATAGTGTTTTATTCACTTTGAAAAGTATAAATATTGCTAATGTATTTGTAAACAATTTTCGGAAGCTAAATAAATGATGTAAATATGGCCATAATGATTCTGCATCCGTGTGTTTCTAAAATTACATATGAACCTGCGTCCGCCACCTTTCTGCGTCTTTATTCTATGACCAGTTAAACAAATATTCACAAATTCGCCAATGGCCTAGTGGCTATTGTCGTTGGACTATGATTTTGGAGTTATAAGTTCGATCCCCACAACACGAGGACTTTTATTAGTTTTAAAAATATTTAGGTATTATTCCGTGACGCCAGAAGTGGATCTATCAGAGGTCACGTGCTGCCGTATGATAGGTGGCTGATTGTGAGCTACGTGCGAAGATGCCCGAGGATAGTCGGGGGAGGCTTCCGAGAATGTCCGAGAGATGCCGAGGATAGTCGAGGTCTTTCGAGATTGACCGAGTGCTTCCGAATCGAAGCTTCCGAAGATGGTTGAGTCTGTAACGCGGAGGAATCTGTAACGCGGAGGGTTCTGTAACGCAGAGGGTTCTGTATCGCAGAGGATTCTAAGGTGCAACGCCTATAAATATGTTATAACCCAAGCCAACGATTTGCCATTTGTTATACGCCACCTGTCAAGTGTCAACAGTCACTTGTCATTTGCCAGGTGCCACGCCCTAAAATATGCTATAGCCCAAGTCGGCGGCTTGGAAACAAAAATGACCAGGATGGAACTGTGATTTTCTTAATGAGATTTACATGTAAAAAATGGTCGAAATTGCCGCCGAACGAAGATTGCCTATCTACTCACACACACCAAAGGGAGACCCTATGGCTCTCGACGAGCGGTGTGTGGGCGAAGATGTTGATCGACACGGTTCATGAATAGTTGTAGGTTGTAATTAGGGTGAAACAGATGTCTTGGGAGTGAGTTCCACCGTGATACAGTCCGGCAGACAAAGGAGTTCTTGTAAAGCCATGTTCTAGGTGTTTCCAGTTGTACGACGAACAGGTGCGCTCTTACCGTCTGTCGTGACTGTCTGACAGGCGTTGCCAGGGGCGGGATGAGGCGGGCCAAATCCTGAGAACATGTGCCGTGAAAATATCTGTAAAACAGGGACATCTCGGCCACATATCTGCGGTGTTTCACACTATCCAGATTCCGGGTCGCCGACGAGACGCACAGCTCTCTTCTGAATGGAATCCAGCCGCTTTAGGGTGTGCTTTGGTGCGGCATCCCAGACGTGTGAGCAAGATTCTAAGCACGGTCTTATTTGCGCTCTGTAGAGCAAGAGCAACTGCTGCGGTGTATACAGTTTTTTGTTGCGAAATAGCGCACCAAGCTTCTGGGAGGCTGATTTTGCGATGTTGGACACGTGGTCATGCCAGAACATATTACTGTTGACCGAAACACCCAGTAGTCCGATTGACGAGGATGAAGGAATGGTCGATCCTGCCATAATGATGTCAGGGCCCGCCGTATTGGCCTTCTTGGTAAACGTTGCTGCTTGGGTCTTTGCTGCATTGAACTGGACCAAATATCTGTCGCCCCAAGTTTGAACTTTCTCCATGTCTTGATTAATTGCTGTAATCTGCTCCTGTCTGCGGTGATAAAACTCAGTCGCTGGTAAAGGTTTTTCTGATCTAAATTGAGAGCCAAGGGTACTGTCATCTGCAAAACTGTAAACAGGATTATTCGTTTTGGTCAGCAAGTCATTAATATAGATGACGAACAGGGTTAGTGAAAGTACTGCGCCCTGAGGCACGCCCGCGTTTATGGCGAATCTGTCTGAGATGTGTCCAAACTGCAACGTGCAAAAATCGGTTCTTAAGGAAACTGGCAAGCCAGCTCGAGACTCTCCGTAGTTCTCAATTGCCCTACTCCATATATGAGTGACATAGGCCAATATATCTAATGTCGATATCTCTTTGCGAAAGCCGTATTGATTATCGCTGATTATTATTGTTCTCGAGATGATACTTGAATAGTTGTGGGTTGACTACACGTTCCATGACTTTGGAGATTATTGGAAGCAAGGCAACTGGGCGATGGTTTGAGGGCGTGGTTTTCTTGCCTTTGTTGGAACTCGAGCGACTTTCAAAGAAGATGAGTAAATCCCTTTTCGGTAAGACAGAGAAAAAGTCTGGAAAAAACGGGTGTTAGTCTTTGGCGCAGTTCTTTAACACGATGGCCGGTATTCCGTCCAGTTCTGATGCCTTTTGCGTATCTAATTCTTTAAGGATTTTACGAATATCACGGTGATGAAACTTGACTTCTGCCATGGTAGTGTTGATGTTCGTTTCCTTGACCGTAGCCGCCGTGATGCCACGTCCGTCTGTCAAAGGTGGGAGAGACGTTTTTGTAAAGTTATTACTACTTATTACTTACTGTCTTTGCTACCGACCAGAAATTCCTGGGGCCACTGGGGCATTGTAAAAGTTTATTCCTGATTCTTTGATTGTGTTTGTCCTTAGTTTTGTCGATCACACGTTCTCGCTTCGACAAAATAATTGCGATTTTCTGCTGTCTAATTTTTCTGCCAGTACTTGTAGGCTTGCTGTTTCCTACCTACAGCTCTTTCGCATCTTCTGTCAAACCAGGGCTTTCCTTTTGACGGTAACTTGATGGAATTTGAGATATATGCTTCCATTCCTGAGGCGATTACTTGCGTAATCTCTTCGGTCGTCAGTGCCAAAGCAGAAATCGAGCTAAGGAAAATCTCGGTAGAACATCCCTTAGATCGTCCCAGTTTGCAGAATTGTAATGCCGGATTTTGCGAGGCAATGGTGGATCCTTCTGTAGAAGTGGCAATTCACAAACCGTTGTAATACGTTTGTGGTCGGAAGTACCTGATGGCGGACCAACTGTAACTGTGACTGGTCAGGATTGGTGGTTAGAAAAAGATCCAGCAGGGCGGCGAATTCGGCTCTCTCCGAGATTCGAGTTGGTTCGTCTACAAGTACGAGTAAGCCCGCTGCTGATGGCAAATGCTTCAGCTTCTCTACCTTCGTTGTCGGTCTTGTTGTGATGTTTGAGCCAGTTGGTGTTGTGGGCATTGAAATCTCCCAGATTATTCTGAATTGGGGTGATCGACCTGTATTGAGTCAAAAGTGGTAGCTACTGTTGGAAAATAAGCTTTGGTAGGCTCTATCGCTCAGAGGGCGATAGAGACAGCATATAAACTTGGTTAATCCCTTGGCGGTGAACTTGAGCCACATGACCTCAAGGTTGTTCGGTTCGAGTGTTTCGTCGCGGTGACATGAAAGGTCGCTTCGGACAAAAAGGCATATTCCGAAATTATGTCTAAATCGGGTGTGTAAGTCGTAACCAGGACAGGGATAGTTTACTGTTGTTGTCGTCGTAGAACATACTTTTGTTTCTGTAAGGGCTATTATGTGTGGTCTATTTGTTTGTAGATGTTGGTGTACCGAATTTATGTTTGTATTTAGGCCTCTTATGTTGCAGAAATCTATTCTAAATTGATTCGGTATCTTTGCTGTCTGTGAAGTGGAATTAGGTTTCGAATATATTAAAAAGAACTATATCATTTTAAATATATTTTTATTTTACTGGTATATTAGGCGGCGCGGCGGTGCTATTCAAAAGATATGCTGGAAACTGGGTTGAGGCGCGGCGGACGCTTGATCTGATTGGATTATTGGACGATTTACTTTAAAATGAATTTTAAAACAAATAACATCAGTGTTTTTATTACTAATAGTAATGGTTCTAAAAAAACCGGCCCCCTAAATGTTTGCCCAAAAAAATTAGCCGCGCCCAGCATTATGACAACTCGGCCCAGGCGCGTATACAAGGGATTTTTAAATAGTTTACATTCGTAATTTACTATAATAAACCTTAATTTTGATGAAATGGTAAATGCGACAAACGCATTTTGCTGTCAGCTGTACCCATGATTCTTATCTACAACACCTATACGCCCAACTCGGCCCTAATAAATTGCGACTGCGCCCATTTGATCCAACTGGCCCTCCCGCCCACAAAACCTGACTATGTCGCTGAAAGCTTCTTGTCGGTAAGTAAGGAACTACGCAATACTAACAAATGTGTCAGGTTTTGTGATTGAGCAGAATCAAATCAAAACGTAGAGGGAGAAACTCACGACTTCTTTAATTTAATACGGGAAAGAATCAATCAATTTCACAGTTTTCAACATACTCTGTCTTAGGTATTGCCCCCCTAAATTAACACTGATGTTCAGAAACAGCGTTTCCAGGAAAAAAATATAAAGGTTTTTTTCCTACCTACCGGTTCTTAATGTTTTTTGGGCTGCTGAATCCGAATCAGAGATTTTCCATCTCGCCAGGCGACGGCTTAACCACGAAAATCGGAAAAAACCTCAACATTTTGCACTTTTTCAGTTTTTTTTTTACTATATCCGAAAAATAAGCGTTTCTCGATCATGCAAACCATATATATTTAACCCTAATACCACCCCTTGGATGCCTTGCAAAGATATGGTGGGAACAGCCTGTAAAATTTAATTTCTACACTATGAGTAATTTTTTTATAAACAAATAAAAACGTTGTCCATTCCAGCCAAAATAGCAGTTTTTATTATTTTAACCCTAATACCACACGTTCGACGCCTTGCAAGGATATGGTGATAATACTAAAAGACAGTAAGACATAAGTGCAGGGGACATTCTGTATCGATTTAGTTTGAACACTATGAGTCGTTTTTTATAAACAAATAAAAACATTATTTATTGTAGCCAAAATAGCAATTTTTATTAATTTAACCCTAATACCACTCCTTGGATGCCTTGCAAGGATATGGTGATGGTACTAAAAGACAGCAACGAGTGTAGGGAATACTCTGTATAAATTTAAATTCTACATTATGAGTAATTTTTTTTATAAACAAATAAAAACTTTGTCCATTCCAGCCAAAATAGCAATTTTTATTCTTTTAACCCTAATACTATCCATTGGACGTCTTGCAAGGATATGGTGATGGTACTAAAAGACAGGA
>MU191692.1:16359-33949 GCA_016904865.1 Pissodes strobi
AATAAGTACAGGGGACGTTCTGTATAAATTTAATTTCTACACTATGAGTAATTTTTTATAAGCAAATAAAAACTTTGACCATTCCAGCCAAAATAGCAATTTTTATCATTTTTAACCCTAATACCACCCCTTGGACGACTTGCAAGGATACGGTCGTGGTACTAAAACACAGTAACAAGTGTAGGTAGGGAACACTCTGTATTAATTTAATTTCTACACTATGAGTAGTTTTTTATAAACACAAAAAATCATTGTCCATTGCAGCCAATATAGCATTTTTTTTTCTTTTAACCCTAATACCACCCCTTGGACGCCTTGCCAGGATATGGTGGTGGTACTGAAAGACAGTAAAGTGCAGGGGACATTCTGTATAAATTTAGTTTCTACATTATGAGTAGTTTTTGTTATAAACAAATAAAAACATTGTTCACTGCAGCCAAAATAGCAATTTTTATTCATTTAACCCTAATACCACCCCTTGGACGCCTTGCAAAGATATGGTGATGGTACTAAAAGACAGTAACGAGCCTAGGGAATACTTTGTATAAATTTAGTTTCTACACAATAAGTAGTTTTTTTATAAACAAATAAAACTTTGTCAATTCCAGCCAAAATAGCAATTTTTATTCTTCCAAGGGGTGGTATTAGGGATACCACCCCTTGGACGCCAGTAACGAGTATACGGTCGTGGTACTAAAACACAGTAACAAGTGTAGGTAGAGAACACTGTATTAATTTAATTGCTACACTATGAGTAGTTTTTCATAAACACATAAAATCATTGTCCATTGGAGCCAATATAGCATTTTTTTCTTCTAACCCTAATACCACCCCTTGGACGCCTTGCAAGGATATAGTGGTGGTATAAAAGACAATAACGAGTATAGCGAACGCTCTGTATAAATTTCATTTCTACACTATGAGTAGTTTTTTTAAAAGCAAATAAAAACTTTGTCCATTGCAGCCAATATAGCATTTTTTTCTTTTAACCCTAATACCACCCCTTGGACATCTTGCAAGGATATGGTGGTGGTACTAAAAGACAATAATAAGTGCAGGGGATATTCTGTATAAATTTAGTTTCTACACTATGAGTAGTTTTTTTATAAACAAATAAAAGTGTTGTCCATTTCAGCCAAAATAGCAATTTTTCTTTTAACCCTAATATCACCCCTTGCAAGGATATGGTGGTGGTACTAAAAGACAGTAACAAGTGTAGGGAATACTGTATAAATTTAATTTCTACACTATGAATAGTTTTTTTATAAACAAATAAAAACTTTGGCCATTCCAGCCAAAAGAGCAATTGTTATCCTTTTAACCTTAATACCCACCCCTTGGACGCCTTGCAAGGATATGGTGGGGGTACTAAAAGACAATAACGAGTATAGGGAACACTCTGTATAAATGTAATTTTTACACTATCAGTAGTTTTTTTATAAACAAATAAAAACTTTGCCTACTGCAGCCAAAATAGCAATTTTTATTTTTTTAACCCTAATATCATCCCTTGGCCGCCTTGCAAGGATATGGTGATAGTACTAAAAGATATTAACAAGTGTAGGGATCATTCTGTATAAATTTAGTTTCTACTCTATGAGTAGTTTTTTTTATAAACACATAAAAAAATTTTCCATTTTAATCAGATTTCGTATACTGACGCCACTGTCCATTCGGCAATCTGTGGAAAATCTACTGCCAAGTTCACATCAGTGTCACTGCGTGCGATCTGCGAACTGAGCAAGCCATTCAACTGTGTGTCGCACGAACTGCACATTAAAAAGCCGTCATACTACAACTTTAGTCCTTAGTCCTGATTACTTCATACCCAAAAAATAGAACTCAACAAGAATTGTAGGTGGGATGTCGGGTATGGGGGATTCTGACCGCCGATGTAGCTTATAGAGCTTGTCCCTTGGTCTTTTTCATTTATGTAAATAACCTATTCGCCAATGACACCTCTCTCTCTCAACCCAATCGGGGAATCAGGATGCTCTCGTCAGCAGTATGGGTGATGTACGTTCAAAGGTTAAAGTTTGATTTAGAAACACCTAGACTGTTTTTGTAAAGGAGATTCCGAAATGTGGGTTTTTGCGAGACCCTGTAAACTTTTTGGGTGCAAATCTCGGTACAGGCTCGATGTGATGCCAATATTAATGGGTGTCGAGTGTAAAAAGCAAAGCAGAGTTCATGAAAAAACTGAATTTATTAACAGGTTTTAATTTTCATGTGTGTAAACTTTAATATGTTGTGATTTGGGAAGTACACGTATCTATATTTTTAAATGCGTATTTTAATTTGAATTTGGACAAAGTAGTCTAGGAAAAAGATTTATTCGATTAGTAAAAGTAACTTTTATATATTTCTGTATTTGATGTGTGTAAGCCGTATCATAGCATGGAATAAATATCTATTTAGTTGAAATAATATGCCTATTAATATGATTACAAGATTATGAGAGAGTAGGCTTACAACCACAACATGTAGATAAATGGGTTTCTATTTTGTCGCTCTGTAAACATGAATTGATATTTCGTGTGCACATGCCTATCCTACAAAATTCCCCGACGTACAGTCAATAGAAATAACGAATCAAAAGATGTTGATTTATGTGCTTCGCTACTATTATTATAATAGCAAATTAGTAAACTTACCTGCATCCCATACTGAGGGGACTGAAATATGTCATCATCAGTGAAATCATGCTGGCTATTCCCCTGTTGGTATCCCGACACAGACTGCAATAAATTTGAAACCTGTTGTGCCAAGATATTATTTGGTACAGAATTAAACAGCTCAAAGGGAACTCTTTCTAAAGGAGTTCCCAATTGCATTTCATTTGCAGGCAAGTCCATGTTGCGTTGGTACCTCATTGGTACCTCATCACGGGCATATGGTGCCCCTAACACCGAACAAGGGTTTATTACGCTTTGGTATGGAGAGAACTTTGTAGGTCTACTAGGTTTTTCAAACAGCGACATGGGGTTGAGCTTTTCCGTGCGGTTTGTTTTTCTTTTCCTCACAAGCCAATGCTTACTTGCAGGTCTAGGGAAGTATAGAGCTTCCGAAGGAGGTGACAGCCGCCGATGCGTGCTTGGGCTTTGATTTTGAGACTCTAGTAAATTAACATCCCTATTAGGAGGTTCAAAATTAAGCTGTTCATTATGTGGCAGTGGATTAAGCTGTTCATTTTGTGACAGTGGTGGTTCAAAATTTAGAGCATCTGGAACCTCCGGCAGATCCACAGGCTGATTGCCTGTAACAGTAGGCACTATATCATGGGTTTCTATAGGAGCTGTTGTTTCAATTTCGACAGCTTGAGCTTCTGCTGTTTGAGTTTCTGAGGCCGTTTGGGTTTCTTCTGTTATTGTTCTAATTTCTGCGTCAATTATTTGGCGTGAATTTTCGATGATGGGTTCTTGTTGGTTACTGCCTTCAAGGACTCGGTCATTTTTGGTGTGGTTTTGCAATGATTTGACACTTGGGAGTTTCGAATGATGGGCTTTCTAAAAATAAAAACAAGATGCAATGGTACGACCTTAAAAACCTAAGGCTATATAAAGCTTTGAAACTAACAACCAGTTTCAAAGATAAACCAAATAAATTAAATTTAATTCAATAAATGAACTACTCAAATGAAATAAGAAATCCAAGTTTTTCAATCTGCTCATCGTATTTCGATAGACCAATTTTCTGGGACTGGAAAAAGATGAATTTTTGAATGAAGTTCTATTTTGTCAACTAATTGTTTTTGAAATTTCTGACTGAGCTTAATATAGCAAAAAAGCTATGCCAATTTTTAATGTATGCTTCGTTAAGCTGATTTTTGGAGATTACAGATCTGTTCAGCGAAAAGTTATGAACACCGGGGCTTATGAATTCCGAAACTTGAAAGGTGTATACTATTGATAAATTAATTTAATTTTTTTTTACTTGTCATCATTAGGATTGTTGACCTATATAAAAAAAATCGCCTTATTATTGCTCGTTTTAGAGCTTTTAAGAACTTACCCAATGCCATCATATTAAAGCCGATGAACGTTATTTTATTTTATTTCCTTAATGCTCTGCTAGAGATTTTGAATTTCGAAGGTTTTACTTTTTTTTTAATTTAAAATAGTGACTGATGTAATGCCACAATAATGATTAATATACATTACATTACTACATAAATTGAAATGAATTGAAAGAGTTGACATATTACCCTTTTGCCGCTCGAGTATACATCATGATACTCGAAAATTTTCGGTGAGGATGACGGATATTCCCTAATCCATTTGTAACTATTGCACTCAAATTCCAAATGTCCGCTTTTGGCGCATCCTGAACACCACATCTTGTTGCGTGGCTTCATAATCATTGATCTCCTTTTCGGAATTATTAAAGGGCCCTCTTCAGTCTAAAAAAAAGATTTATTAACGGGCGTATTTTCAACACGTATTTTTGTGGAAATAAGTCGCGTTTCCATTTACATCTTTTAATAAAAAAAAATAGATATGTACGCTTGCTAGTGTGGTGGACCACATTGTGACGGGTTTTGATACGCGAAAGAAGTGTATGACAATATTTTTGGATTTGGCCAAGGCCTTTGTCCCGCACCATATCTTAGTGGATAGACTCGAACAAAGAGGTTTTAGGGGGCTGTCCAGGAATCTTTTAAAATCATATCTAAATAACCGGCTACTGCAAGTTAAAATTGGGGACTCCTTGAGCACTCCCCGACCTGTGAGGTGTGGTGTGCCGCAGGGTACTGTCTTGGGACCTGTGCTGTGTATGTTGATAAAATTTTCTCTGTTTTACCCAAGGACACCGTGGTTTGCTATGCTGATGACACAGCAATAATTGTTAGGGAAAATTCCTGGAACGAAATTTTCACAAATGCAGAAGAGGTCATTAATCTCTAGTTTGTTGTCTCTCAACGTTGGTAAGTCACATTTCATTTGTTATGCTATTGTTACGTTTTTCCCGTGGGTTCTTAACAGAATTACAACTTTGCAATTTTCAACTAATACTCTCTTTATTCACTACCACTGTATACAATTTAACACTCTAAATTCCTCTTATAACTTTACAACTAATATATATTCAACACTCAATGATTAACTGAACTGAACTAACTATCCGACTGACTAACATTCGCCTTAGGTCTGCTTATAAAGGGTGATTTTTTTAAAGTGTTACAATGCTATACCGGGAAAACGGTTTGGAAAATTTTCATGAAATTTTGATGACGTCATAGTGATGTGGGGGGACATGTTTTACCATATTTTTTACATTTTTCCCCTTTCTTGGAGGGGGGTAACTTTGACATTTCAAATGGAATGATGTATTTTTGTTTCCAAAATTCAAATCTACATAAAAAACTACGTAAGTATGTGCATTTTATTTAAAATTGTTTCCATGGTTATGGAGCTATTAGAAATTTAAGATATTAGAATAAAAAAGCACTTACAACTTATCCACAGTTTTTCAACGTCTATTATGTTTGAGAAGATGTTCAAAATGCCTTCCTTGAACTTCTAAACACTTTCGCACTCTTCGCTTGAATGAATTTCGCACCCGTTCTAACATTTCAGGTGTCACTAATAAGCAGGCAGAACGGATTCGGTGTTTCATGTCATCTAAAGCTGTAGGTGCGGTTGCCATTACTTTTTCTTTTATAAAACCCCACAAAAAGAAATCAAGGGGTGTTAAATCCGGGGACCGAGCAGGCCAGTTGATCGGGCCGGACCGACCAATCCACCTGTTTTCAAATATTTGATCTAAATAATTTCGGGCCTGAATTGCATAATGGGGTGGAGCCCCATCCTGCTGAAACCACGTGTCAAGATTTATGTCCATCGGGTTCAATAATTGGCGTAATTGGTTCCTTAAAAAATGTGTGTACATTTCTCCATTTAAATGTCCTTCAAAAAAATGTGGACCAATAACTTTATCCCCAATAATGCCACACCACACATTAACTGACTACTGATGTTGATTTGGTCGAGTTCGCATCCAGTGTGGATTTTCCTGCGCCCAATAATGCATATTGTGCCTGTTTACCTTTAGAAAAGGAACCAAACAAATATTAAAAATTAAACCTGTGCTAATGAGAAATAGCTCAATGTTACCTGCCCACAATTATGGAAACTGGCTTCGTCTGAAAAAATAATATTCTTCAAGTATCTGTTATTTCCTTGCATTTGTCTTGTTACCCAATGACAAAAGGTGACGCGATTTTCAAAGTATTGCCTGTACAGCTCTTGGTGAAGCGTAATGTGGTATGGATGAAACTTGTATAAGTGCAATATGGTCATAACTGATTTTTGACTCATTCCAGCATCGAAAGCAAGCCGCCGGGAATTTACATGAGGGTCATGTAAATTCGCCCCCCACCCCCCCCCCCACCAACTGCCCTGTCTTCGTTCGTTTCGGTTCTTCTTCGAACTCGCGGTTTCGCCTTCAAATTGCCAGTAGTACGACTTCTGGTTTCCAGCCTTTTGAAGGCCATGTGAGACTTCGGGTTATTAGCAAACCTCTCTGCCCACACTAGTGAAGCTTGTCTGTAATTTTTTCTGCACTCTCCCAAAATTAACAACATATCCACTTGAACATTAAAATTCGCTTCCATGTTTTAAGCAATAAACATAAATTATTAATACAACGTCAAAATTCTTAAATGACTTATGTAAAAAATCGCATTTCTATGGAAACGCGTTATGAAGGAAGGGGCGATCTTAATTGATAAGATTTTTCTCTAATTCAATCAAATTTTGGTTTATCATAATTTCGTAAACATGGAAACGATTTTCTGCCTGCTTATTAGTGACACCTGAAAGGTTAGAACGGGTGCGAAATTCATTCAAGCGAAGAGTGCGAAAGTGTATAGAAGTTCAAGGAAGGCATTTTGAACATCTTCTCAAACATAATAGACGCTGAAAAAACTGTGGTTAAGTTGTAAGTGTTTTTTATTCTAATATCTTAAATTTCTAATAGCTCCGTAACCATGGAAACAATTTTAAATAAAATGCACATACTTACGTAGTTTTTTATGTAGATTTGAATTTTGGAAACAAAAATACATCATTCCATTTGGAATGTCAAAGTTCACCCCTTAAAATCAAGAAAGGGGAAAAATTTACAAAATATGGTAAAACATGTCCCCCCACATCACTATGACGTCATCAAAATTTCATAAAATTTTCCAAACCGTTTTCCCGGTATAGCATTGTAACACTTTAAAAAACTCACCCTGTATATAAGGCATATTTTGGCGAGATCACGTCTTCAAAGATGTCTTTAAGCAGCTTAAAGCCTGACGTAATAACTTATTTGCTCGCAAAAATGAATGTTTTACAAGCATGACGTATTTACGTTTCTCGTAACCTAAAATGTAACCTTGTTTTTTTTAGTAATTATAGGATAACCGTTATTTATTGTTTAATGTAAGTGAAATTAATAATAGCGAAATTTTATTTATCGAAGATAAACACAGTCAAGATTTAGAGTTTTCCGGTTTGATGCACGTTTTAAAAAAACGGGTTTGTTTCCCAACACAGCAAATTATTTCTATATGTATATGAAGAGAACATCATTGTCGGAGTGTATATTGTGACGAATAGATGAATAAATACTTAAATGAGGAGTTATTTTTGCTTTTTCGAATATGCAAAGCCCAAATCACCTAAAATAAACAGAAACAAACAATTAATTAAACTGTCATTTGTGTCATCTTCCCACTTCCGACCGCTGACAAATTTTCTGGCGTCCTCTTGCGGCCGCGAGATTCCGCTGTAAGCTGCTTATCGCGTCTTATTCGCGAAAATTTGGCTATAATCTCCAATCTATCACGAATATTCGGGAAGTATTCCGAGGCCACTCTATATGATCTCGACGAGGCCATCGAGATAATTCCAGCGCATACTGAATCTTCGCAACCGGCCGGGCGATGAGTCATACAGACAGGGAAGCGAGCGGCACGGCGGCGGCTAGTTCTATAGGGTAGCACAAAAACGTTCGGATGGTTGTTAGTCGTGACACTATGAACAGGACCGGTTTACCTAATATTAATACAATTAAAATTCTTGAAAATGATTATTTGAATAATCGAAATTGCAATTGTAGTGCAAAAATTGGTGCAGTGAACAAGGTAAAGTACCTTGGAGTGTTTTTTGACAGTCACTTGAGATGGGACTGTCACATAGAATATATTTGTAATAAAATTCGAAAACTTATGTATAAGTTCTACATCTTGAGGCAAAGCTTGTCAAGGAATTGTATTATGGGTATTTATAAGTCACTGGTAGAATCGGTGCTGACTTATGGTATATGCATCTGGGTTGCAGCTGCCAGCACTAATTTGTTGCCACTTGAAATAACACAAAAAAGACTTTTAAAAATCGCATCATTTAAAAATAAACTCTATTCAACTGTAAACTTGTTGAAGATTCTAGAACACTGACCATTAACAAACTATACATTAGATCTGTCATCAAGTTGTTGTGTAACAATAAGCTTTCAAAAAGACCTAGCTAACCACCCAATAAACACAAGGATTAAAAAGAAACAATCAATGCAAATTCCCGCTGTTGGATTTTCCTCAGTACAGTACCCAAAATATATAACGTCTTACCGCAACATTTTAAAAATAAAAGCTACCCATAAATTACGAGAAATGTAAATATCTGATTGTTGGAACTTAATGAAGATATATTGCAAAACTTAGTATGAGTATTAGTATAAATGTTCACTTGCTGTTATATTTGTTTTTTTTTTATAACTTTAATGACTGCGCCGCCTTCTGCGTATAAACTATTTTCCATATAGGGGTTGTAGTAGTGTTATATTGCTAACCTAAATTAATTCCTGTATAGGTGCACGCACAAATTTTTTTACAATTAATTGTGCACCTAATCATACAAAATTGTAATTATGTATTGATTTATTATTATTATTATTAAGTATGACCGCTGCGAAATGACACCAGTGCACATGTCAATAAAAGAGAAATAGATGGAGAGTCAAAATTATAAAAAAATCTACTAATTAAGCCAACTCTGCACGAAATCTTAATTTTGAATTATCAGACAGAACAAATAACTGTTCACGCAATGCAAATGGAAATACTAACTTTATTTCTTTTAGCGGCTATAAAAATTAATTCGTGTTCTTTTCGCATTCGGAAAAAAGCTTTATAATTTTGTATTTTTTTTTTAATAAAGGCTCAAAGCTCAGAAGTGTTGCCTACACCAAAGCATAAAATTATACAACGGATGTATCCAAAACATACGATTTTATGCGCCAACATGAATTCACAGTAGTAATTTCGACAAGGGCCAAAAAGATTAAATTTGATTTCATTTCCCTTTATTTGAAATTTTGTTTAGGTGAGGTACGGCTTAAGATAAATTTGTGCTTATTAAATTCACATGTATATTAACAGAATAAAATAAATAAACAAACAACTGCTTCTAATTTCCTAAAATTTTCTCTTGCTCTTCTCTCTAACTTTAAACACATGTACGTAAAATAAAATTAAAAAGCTAATTTATTATACATTAATGCATTAAAGTTCAGAAATAAATATTTGAATTAAAGATTTTCATAATTACAATCGTCTGCCTTTTTTCCAAATGTTGGCAGTTAACATCTTCTTATTTAGCACAAACTTAACACAACCTGCCATGGAATTTGAGTCGAATCAGGTAAATCATCGGTTTCGTGTATCATAAGTCTAACCCTATTAATTTGAAAATATTAATAATCATTCAGTGGTTCCCAAAGTGGGCGATAACGCCCCCCAATGGGCATTAGAACCATTTTAGGGCGCGGAAAAAAGGGCAGCTAATTTTTGGGGGCGGTAACTATAAATTAGTGGGCGGTGGAAAGAGAAACGAATAGACCAGAAAAATAAAAGAAAACGAAATAGTAAATGTCTCTTTATAGAAGTTACTCTTCTAACCTTCTTATACTCTGCATTGGTATCGACAACACCGGCGAGAGTTCCGTTATTGCGACTTGTTTAAAATTTTAAAATAATATTGGCTGCATTTTGATTCTGACTCCTTGTGAAAGTCAATAGGCAATTGTAGGCACTGAGTTGTTTTAATTTGCCAGGAAAACAAATGACCTTGGCCTTCCAAATTTTCAGTCCATGCTAAGGGGGCGCCGGAAAATTCCCATTTTCTAAAAGTGGGTGGTAGGTTAAAGAAGTTTGGGAACCACTATATCTAACCTAAACATAAACCTATCGGATTCTAAAGACGTAACGACGACCACGCAGTTAGCGCATCCAAATCGCTTGCCTTGGGCATGTCCTAAAGTTTATGGTTTGACAGTCTTACACACTTTAATTGATTTTTTTACATATCCTAATCTCCTAACTTAAACAAATTGTTTGAAAATACGCGAAATTGTGGGGAATCTCATTAGAATGAGAAACATATACACGGCAAGGTGAAAAGATGAGAAAATCACATAATTTTGCACCAAAATAATGAAAGAAATAATGCGAGATCAATCTATTATAGGTATGCAACAATGCACTAAGCATTATCAATGAGTTTTGCAAATATTTTGGTTTGGTTTAGCAAGTATGGGTTTTGTTTAGAACTACAAATGACTTATTCTAAGTATTAGTAAGTTACCAATATTAAAAAACTAATGACTTGCTTAAAAGGAAAAATAAAAATAAATACGTCAGGGCCAAATAAAAAGAAATATATAGAATTTTCCCCAAACAGAGTTTTATCCACAATACCGAAACAGTTTTAATCATCTCCTGATGATGTTAACAGGGTTAGCGAAACGCGCGTCGAGTGCAAATATTCTGTTTCGGTATTGTGGATAAAACTCTGTTTTGGTGCATGTTGCCGAAGGTTCCAAACCCCAACGTAATATAGAATTTTAATTACGGGTAATTCCCAGATCAAAGTACAAAAATAAAATTATTTCTGTACTACTATTGTATTTGTATACGTGAGTGGGTCCACTGCGACGCTGGTCTACTGTGGCTAACATCTGTGGTTTCCACTAGGCCGACTAGCTTTCTGGGGTGGATAGTTTTCAAACCTGCAAGTGTAATTTGAGAATTTCCAAACACCTTTTGTCTGGTTCTTTCCATTGCTGGCCAGTAGCATAAAACATGCTCCATTGTTTCTTCGTCCTCCAAGCACAAGCGGCATTTCGTTTCTCCGGAAAGCCCTATCTTATTTATGTGGCTTCTTAGTCGACAAGGGCCAGTGTACATGCCAACTGCAGCCTGCACCTGTTGTTGGCCAAGTTGAAGAAGTTGTTTAGTTTTACAGATTTACTGCCATCTTTGAATGAGTTAGGCCCGGAAACTCTCTCGATTTGTCTACAAACTGCTGTTGTGTTATAAGCTATTCCCAGCACTGGTTCTGGTCCTATGAAGGCCGTTGCGGCCGCTTGCTTCGCAAGAGCATCAGCTCTTTCGTTGCCTTCATATCCTGTATATTCAGATCAATGTAAGTTTATTTTCTCTACCTAGTTTGGCAAGTAGTTCCTGGCAGTTCCATAGTGCCTTGGATGAACAACGGCTAGATTCAAGAGCTTTTAAAGCCGCTTGACTGTCCGAGAATATTTTGATGAACTTGCCTTTACAGTTTCTATCGATGCGCCACTGTGCAGTCATATCAATGGCTTTAACTTCAGTCTGAAAATAGATGCATGTTTGCCTAGGGAACACTTAAGTTCAACTTTACAATTTTTATTCCATGCAGCGGCTCCTGTATCATCACTGGTCTTCGAGCCATCAATGAACCAACTATTTTCTGTTGCTCTCAGATGTTCGGAGTCTTTTGCCGATTCGCTCCTCTCTGGTCGGAGGACGTCATAGGCATGGTAATAGTTAGTTTTGGTAGGCATAACATCTGATGGTGGAGCCAACACACTGTCCCACTCATTAGCGTTTTTCAGCTTGTTGGGCACCATCATGATCGCCTGCGGATTGTTGATCTCCGCCTGCGTAAATCTAAACGTAGCCCATCTGGCTTCCCTCTCCAGTACTATTTGGAGAGGTAGCAGATTTAGAAGACACTCAAGCGCTGCCGCGGGTCTAGTACCGGAGGCGGCACTAATTACCAAACACACTTGTCTTTGTAAGGTGGTTAATTTGATTTTCGCGGAGCTCTATAGGCTCTTAAAGTACCAATCTACTGCTCCATATGTTATCATTGGTCTTATGACCGCAATATATAGCCAGTGCATTTGTTTGGAAGGTACGCCCCATGTTTTGGCACAAATGCGTCTGCAAGTCCATAATGAGAGTTTCGCTTTTGCAGCAATTTTATCCAGATACGCATTCCAGTTTATTTATTTTATCTAGGGTAATTCCCAGATACTTCACTGTATTCGCAAACGGGATAGTTTCTCCTTTGAGTGAAGGTGGTCTTTACTACTAAATTAGTCCACTCTATTGCCGAGTACATTAATGGTGAAACAAGATATCACGGATTTTATATTTATATTTATATAGTCCATAAAATTTAATCTAGCTATCTTATGACACTTTCTTTAGATTAAAGGCGATTTAGAAAAAGTTATATCGGGTGATGGCTAGTACAATATATTTTGTAAAAATTGTCAACTGGTAAATAAATAAATAACTAAATGAATAGAAACAGAAATAGAAGGTAGACAAAAGTTATATGTTAATAGGCCTAAATATATTCCACAACTTTAACTTACCGTCAAGAAATATCTCCTCCATAAATCCGGACAATTCCTTGCAAAGTGGCCTGGTAATTGGCACAAATGGCAAATCTCATTTCTATAGTGTGAGCATTTATAACAAAATACTGTAGAAAAATCTCCAGGCTTGGCACACTAAAATTTGTACTTAAATGAGTTACTTCTGTTGCGTAAAAATTATATATGTGCAAAAATTCAACACTAAATCTTAATCTTATTTTCCCCTTTTTAGTAATATCAAAGAAAATAATAGTATTTTCTTTCGTAATATCAAAGAAAATAATAGCTAGCTATTATTTTCTTTGGTAATATATAACGTTTCCACGCCAAAAATAATAATTTATGGACGGCTTTTCCACACTAACATGGTTAGCGAAACGCCTGCCGTGTACAAACATTTTGTTTGGGTATTGTGGATAGAACTGTGTTGTAGAAGTGTTTTTGGATAATTCTTATTCTTCAAGGTGTTATAGATAGATAACTAAGTATTATGTATTATGAGGCAATTTAATGCTTTTCATTTAATGAATTAGTTAATTTTAAAGTGTCCATGGATCACTGATGGCTCGTTATAGTACAATTTACAATATCTGTACAATTGCATATCTAGCAGTGATTATTTCCATCTTTAAACACGGTGACGGGTATGCTCCTTCAAATTACCGGCCTATTTCATTACTACCAATATTCTCGAAAATTGTGGAAAAGCGTATATCAGTTAGAATTTATGCCAACTTTGAGGATAAAAGCATGTTTGCTAATAGTCAGTTTGGTTTTAGGAGGGAAGCACTATTCAGACTGCATTGAATCTACCGCCTGATATGATAGACTCCTTTAAGAACTGCACATATAGCTCTGTCATCATGCCCTTTTGTTGAAAAAGATAAATGATCACGGGCTTTGCGAGAAGGGTGTCACAGCTCTTCTTGCATCTTACTTAGAAAACTAGCCACACGTCAGTGTTGCTGGGGTGTTTGCATCAGAAAGGGGGCTCAATATCGGTGTATCTCCGAGCTCATTCCTCAATCACATTTTATTGTTAATTATTATTAACGATCTATATCTGGTATAGCGGTGTAAAATGTACTCTTTTCGCTGATGTTACCAGTGTTACTGGCTGTCAAAAAACACAGACAGAGGACAGGAGAGATACAATCGAACGTTTAGAGTTGGTTTGGTATAAACAGATTAATGCTGAACAATAGTAAAACGAAAAACATGGTCATTAAGAGACAACAGTGATTGTAATGTGGGTGTAATTCTAACTTGCCTCCTCGTGGTACGCCCTGGGCAACGTTATATAACGGCTAGAGTTAGAGAACTAGGCAATTCGGACTGTCTAATGACCTCTTGGATATCCTGACACACATGAATGCGAAACAAACAAATGACCTTTTTCAAGGCCAAAGGACAAAGACCTAACCCAACCTTGCGGATCTGCCAATTTAATATAGAAAATATAAGCCGATCGAAGAGCGACTGTTTATCGAAGCTTCTCTTGGACAATGATATTGACATCCTCTTAATACAGGAAACACACACTGCAGACGAAACACAGCTCCAGTTGAGAGGAAAAATTGCAGGGTACTGGTTGATTGGAGCAACATACCACCCATGTTATGGTACAGCTACATATGCAAAGACCAATATTGATAATGTGGAGCTTGTCTCTACTTCTGATAACGAAAATATCCATAATACAACTATAAGAGTGGGTGATTTGAATATCATTAGCGTATTACAAACCCCCAGCCGTCTCCTGGCCAGCCAACCAGCCTCCACCCGTCACCCATCCTACCTTAATAGCAGGCGATTTTAACAATCACCATCCTGATTGGAAGTATAGACATAACGATTCAAATGGGCTCAAGATTGTGGAATGGGCTGAGACGCAGAACATGCACTTAATCTATAGTCATAAAAACATTGTCACTTTTAAATCAGGCAGATGGGGTTCGGAGACAAACCCTGACCTTTGTTTTGTTTCCACTGATTTGAGGGTTAAGCCAATTCCCGTCAACCGTTGTATCGTTAAACACTCAGCACAGACCAATTTTTCTTGAGGTAGGCATACAGATTCCTGTGATCCTTACGCCTCAGCTGCCCCGATGGAATTTCTCCAAAGCTGACTGGTCTAGCTTTACTGAAGATCTGGACTCCATACGTCCATTCCTCCTCACCCACGGAACTACCAAAAATTTGTCAACACTGTTATAAAGACTGCCAAAAAATATATTCCTAGAGGTATTAGAAAACAATATATATCAGGATGGACCGAAGCGAGTGAGAGGCTGTATGATGACTATGTGAAAAGTGGAAGATGTGAAGTGGCAGATGACCTTCTTCATAGCGTGGATGAAGCTAGAAAGACCAAATGGCGGAACACTACTGAAAAACTGAACTTTAGACACTCTAGCAGAAAAGCGTGGAGCCTATTAAAAAAGTTAGGCGCTAACTCACATGTCCCACAAACCAAGCCAAGTGTTACACCTGATCAAATTACCAGCAACATAGTGAAAGTGCTAATAAAGAACACTCACGTAAAATAAAGAAATACCTTAAATTATTAAAGAAAAACAACCGTGAACAACAAGATCTGTCAAAACCTTTCACTCACAGGAACGATACGGGCCCTACAAGAGTTAAAAAATGGCAAGGCTCCTGGTTTTGACAACCTACACCCTGAGTTCTTAACGCACTGTGGACGAAAAACAAGAGAATGGCTGACAATATTCTACTCCCACATTCTCCAGTCAAAAACCTTGGCAAAAGAATTCAAGTGGACAAAGATCATCGTCATCCTCAAACCAGGAAAGCCTGATAATACACCTGAAAGCTACAGACCAATTTCACTCTTAAGTGTAGCGTACAAACTGTTTGAGCGTCTCCTCTACAACAGATTGAGCCCAGTTATAATGGAATCTATAGCCAGTGATCAGGCTGGTTTCAGACCAAATCGAAACTGCGAGGATCAGGTCCTGGCACTAACAACGTTCATTGAGCGAGGCTATAAGGAGCGCATGAAAACCGGCGCAGTCTTCGTCGATCTGACAGCTGCATATGATACAGTCTGGAGAGAGGGCTTAACATATAAGTTTCTAACGGCTACTAGATGGAAGACGATGACATCCATTCTGGATAATATGCTGTCAAATAGAGCTTTGCAAATCTCAATGGGCGGCGCACTCAGTAAATCGAAACTCCTGAATAATGGTCTTCCTCAAGGGTCAGTCCTTGCGCCGTTACTGTTCAATCTCTACGTAGCTGACCTACCAACTACCCCATCCAGGAGATTCATGTACACAGATGATATTGCTCTTGCAAAGCAACACATCAATATGACTGCTCTCGAACAAACTCTCTCAAGACCTAGAGATGCTGGCTAAATATTTGTAGAAATGGCGACTTACCCCAAACATACGTAAAACAGAAACCTCATGCTTCCATCTAAATAATAGGCTTGCTGGAACACTCCTACAGGTATCTCTAAATGGCGCTATGCTTCCTTATAGCTCCCACCCAAAATATTTAGGCGTAACACTAGATCGCACCCTCTCTTATAACAACCATCTATAAAATCTGGCTGCAAAACTAAAATCCCGAAACAACATTCTATATAAGTTAGCGGGAACAACTTGTAGAGCTGATGCAGACACTTCGTACCAGTTCGCTACGTCTGGTCTAACTGCTGAATACTGCTCGTCGGCTTGGCTAAACAGTCCGCACGTGGGAAAAGTCGACGTGGTGCTAAACCAAACGATGCGAATAATCGAATAATCGAAACATCGAACCACCTGAAATACGAAGACGTAATATACTGATAAAAGCGTTTAAAAAGATTTCTAACAACACTGCCCTTCCTATTCACCAAGACTTGATTGAATTTAGAGGACTCAAATCAAGAAATCCTCCTGTGAAAACTGCGCAACAACTCCTAAGTCAAAACTATGATGGTGCTGAAACTTGGCGTACGAACTGGAGAAACAAAGTAAACCCAAATTGTACCCTCTACTTGAAACTCCAAACCCTCCAGCGGGCTTTCATCTACCAAGGAAAACATGGGTAGCACTCACTAGAATAAGGACAGGTCATGGCCGATGTGGAGCTTCCTTACATAAATGGAAAATGAGACCCGCCCTGTGGTGCTCAAGAACAAACCATTCGTCATATTGTTAACGATTGCCCACTCAGAAAATTTACTGGCACCGATGACGACTTCTTGAGAGCAACACCACAGGCTGTGGTTGCGAAACCTGAGTGTGGAATTATGATGCTCAATATCTATTTTTATCTGATGTTATTTTTGTGTTTGCTTCTTTTTATTTTAATACACACTTATTATTATGCTGGTCTTGATGTCATTGTTGAACTTTACATCTTTATTTTATTTTGTTTGTTATATTTTAATTCTGTGTTATCTATATGTGTGTCATGTCATGAGCTAAATAAATAGTGATTTGAATAGCTTTAACTTAGTAACGTTTTTGAGAACCACGCTTGAACCAAAACTTCAATGGAGTTCACATTTTCATTTTATTTCTGCATGGCTTCAGAGTGCTGTTATTGTCCCTCAGAATATGGCTGGTCACGTATCAGGGAAAATATTAACGCATGTCTGTTTGACACTATTGCATTCAGTCATAACATATGTGATTGCACAGTGTTTAGATTGCGGAGAAGTGCAGTGCGTATTATCCTTGTTCTAGGTCACAGGAACGGCTGCAAGGATTCTTTCTTTCACTTAAGAATATTGGCACTGCCAATATTGTATTCTTGAAAATATCTTCTATGTCAAGTAAAACGAAATATAAATTTCAAGAAGTTATCCACGAACACTATACCAAAAAGAGGAATAATTTACGGACTTGCCTTTGCAGGTTGATCGCGGAAGTTTATT
>MU191693.1:0-27145 GCA_016904865.1 Pissodes strobi
CTGTACGGCGCGCGTAGCTAAATTCCAATAATCGCAATTGCAGCAACGCAGGATTCCGCAGGAACTAGTTAGGTATATGGCAGGATCAAGTGTTTGCGGAGCTCTCACAATTCATATGACATTAATTATTATTCTCCTATTTGTGACTATAATATATTGATATTATTATTGTTTTCAACATGTCAGACATCACCTGTTGTTTTTATAACTGCAATAATAATCGAAGAAATCACGGGATTTAATTATTTCGAATTCCCGAAAAAAATATCGTTCTTTTACGCAATTTATTCCAAAGTTAGAGACTCGTACTGTATACCTACGAGCCGCCACTGCCCATTACTATACAGGGTGCTCGTTAATGACATGCTAATATTTAAAAGGTTGATTCTTGGACACATTGTAAGAAAAAAAACTTCTTATGAATTTATGCCCTAAACAACTTAACTTTTGGATACAAAGGGAGGTAAAGTTTAAAAAAAGAAAAACATTTTTTTTATATAATAAGTGCGATTCTATTGTAGATATCTTTATGAAATTGGGTACACGTCTTTTAGGCATCAAGATGTATTTTCTGTTGTACAGCCAGTTTTTTTTCCAGTGGCGTCCGTACCAGTTTTGCATTGAATATTTTTGAAGAAAAAAATGGTACGCACCTTTATCTTAAAATAAAAATCATTTTTGAAATCCGCACACATTTCTAAACAAATTTGATCAGTTGGTGTTTTTAAGTCCGATGCAAGGCTTTGGCTTAAAAAAAATCAATGATCGTTTCTTTGCATGGTCATAACAATTACGTTAATGAGAATATCACAATGTAGAGAATTAGATTTAATTTTTTTAGGTGAAAACCGTGTATATATATTATCTTTTAGAAATATCAAAAGAAAAAAATTGGCTGTCAAATGTCAAAAAATCGCATAACCATAATTTTTTTAAATGGAACCCCCTGTATATTATTGCATATTTGGATTGTGCGAAAAAGTCTAGACATATTTCATGAATAATGTCCTATACCTATCTCTAACGGTTTTTGAAATGTTGACAGTTGAAAATCGACCATTTACCAAGTTTGATAGCTTGTAAAATCTAAACGGCTCAAGATAGAACAAAACGGTTTGCACATTCCTGTATTGGTTTTTCATAAGCCATCGTATGACCCTAACTTTAGATTTAACCAGAGGTTAAAAAATTCTAAATAAATTTAACCTCTGGTTAAATAAAAATTTAGTGTCATACGATAGCTTATGAAAACCAATATAGGAAAGTGTGCAAACCGTTTTGTTCTATCTTTAGCCGTTTAGATTTTACAAGCTGTCAAACTTGATAAATGGTCGACTTTCAACTGTCAGTATTTCAAAAACCGTTAGAGATAGGTATAGGACATTATTCATGAAAAATGTCTACACTTTTTCGCACAATCCAAATATGTAATAATATACAGGGTGTTCCATTTAAAAAAATTTAGGTTATGCGGTTTTTTACATTTGACAGGCAATATTTTTCCTTTGATATTTCTAAAAGATAATATATTAAAACCATACAACTTTTGAATTTAAGCTTTTTGTATTACCTTTAATTACGGCTGCAGGTCGTGTGGTGGGTGGGTGTCAAAATATAATGAATAACCCTGTACACAACAATGCCGATTGCAAATTTTAATTTCTTAACTCAAAATTCGACAGCATTCACTGTTCTCCACTACTGGGTGGTTTTTTTACTCACTTTCCAGGTAACACTGATGATGACACCGGCCGAAAGCGCTCTGTTACGCTAATTTAGAGGTCCTTTTGGATTCAAATTTTATGTATGGAATACAAAGAGTGTTTCATTTAGTATGTTTCGTACATGCACACAGCTTTCACTCTCAACTTATTAAATTTAAGGGCGTTCCTAAAGTAATTTCATGACAGAAAGTTCATCTAAGCATGGGGTGTTAAAAAACGGTTTTTTATAAATATTATAAATATTCTTAAAAGGACTTTTTTGAAATTTGGCAGGTCTATTTTTGGTGATAAAAGTCTATTTTAGCCGTCACGAATAAAGTTATTAAATTTATTATGCCTTGGGGGCATCTTTCCAATTATTTTGGTTCCAGAAATGTACGCCACTCACTTTTTTTGTAATTTTTATTAAATGAAGCAACTAAAAATACAACTTTTTTGCTGCTATAATTTTGTTCCTATCTGACATCGCTTTCGGGAAAAAAAAATATTTTTATTATATGTTCCTGGCTCTTGCAATAAGCAAGTTGTTTTTATTTTTTTTGTTTCAAATTCCACAAAATATTTTAAGAAAATTTGCCATCGCTTGTCTTAAATTAGTGTCCAAACAAGGCTAAAAATATCTGAGTATAGGTCAGGGCGGAGATATTAATAACAAAATTTAACACCCAGTATCTAAAAATCAATGCATTTCCAGACCAATGTTTATACAGGCTTTTTTTCATGAAATAAGTTCACCAATACGCACTTAACTAAAAAATAATCATTCTGTGTAGAAATTTATTACACCAGAAGAAGAAAATTCTTCGTTGTTTTGCAAAAGTATGAATATCACAAAGTTTCGGAAAACAACAAATATTTTTTTTGCTGTAATAAATTCCTACACAAAATGGTGTAGTGATTATAAGACATCAATAAAAATGTAACCAAGGCAACTAAATGTTAAGTTGCCTCGTCGTTTAAAAATCTTTAGTCATTTAATAAATTAATTGGCCAAAATAAAAAAATACAAGTGTATCTCGAAAACATGACAGATGTCAAAAATCTGACAAACTTGTTTTTTCTAATTAACTAGGCCGTTAAACTGATGCATAAAACAAAAAGTTCCATTCACGCATAAAAATTCTCGGTCCGATTGAATTTTCGAATTTTTTGCAATGTCTTATTCCAACCCCTGTATAATACAGTTCCTACTAAAATGAAATATTTCCGATAAAGTATCTTTTTCTCAATAAAATTTTCTACAACATAATTCAAACCGCATCTCGATATCTTTTTTCGTTCAAAACTTATGACGTAATAAATGTTTCAAAAAATACAATATCCTTATTATTATGATTTAGTAAAAAATTGTTTAAAAACAAGTTTTTATTTATATGATCTAAAAACAAAAAAAATGGAACTAAATTAAATAATACCAGACCTGGAAATTGATCTTGACAAAAGTAATTCTAACAATCTTTTTTATGTATTTCATAAAAAAAAATTAACACAGCTAAATCCCAGGACAAGCTCTTTTATTATATTGATTGTAAAATGTAATAAATTGATGGGTGTGATTTAATTACAATGCCCCGCTTACCTCAGGACATATTCTGAGAATTTAACGAGTAATATGTAATGCCCCAATAAGTAAACAATATAAAATTTTCTTCTTGAAATGCGGAATTTAAAAAATTGCTTATTTTTTAGTCCACCTTAAATATCCAATTTTTAAAAAAACCGTATGATTTTTTAGGGAAATGCAGGGAATAATTTTCCATAATTCAGGTAAAAATATTTAATTTTTCCCATGAAATGCGGTATTATTAAACTTTTTCTTTAGTTAGGATTCAACGAAAGAATAAATGAAGATCTGATAGAGATGTTGGCGACAATAAGGCAAAAGTCATACATTTTCGTATATTTAGTGATTTTTTAAATTGAATTATTATACTTACCTACATACTTACAATTCAATTTCGTGTCAACCAACTAGTACATATTGATGTATATCCTACTTCATACATAAATTGTAATGATGTATTTGATATTTTCTATCGTTACATTTTCATAGTAATTTACTAAATAATCCCATTTTATTTCGCCTAAATTAATTTAATGGGTACCTACCTACTTACAAACGTATTATTATACGTCTTTTAAAAATCGGTTTTGTAAATAATTAATGTTTCATAATATGTTCATAATAATTATTACATACGTAAAAGAGATAATTCAAACGTTTTCGTTACAAAACCATAAACCCAACCATAGTTAGGTTTATAATGAAACGCATTAAATCATAAATATTCCCCAAACTCACATTTGTTTTAAGACAAGCGGCAATAATGCATGATTTTACCGTCGAATTGCGCCCCATCTCATACCGAGTAGCAAAAGTAAGCGAGCCGAAATCGAGCTTTGGACGCTCGCTTGGGCAAGCGAGAGTCCAAATACAATACGTTTTTATACCGTTTAACTGAGCGTCTATTCGTAGTAGTTAGGTTTATGGTAGTATAAAAGAGAGTTAGGTAGATTTTAATTTTAATTTTAATCATCTCCTGGTGATGCTAACATGGTTAGCGAAACGCGCGTCGAGTGCAAACATTCTGTTTCGGTATTGTGATAAAACTCTGTTTTAGTGCATGTTGCCGAAGGTTCCAAACCCCAACGTAATTATTATTATTTTTAATAATTTAATAAATCTTGTTCCGCAGCCAGGGGGCAAATCTAAAAAAGGAGCTTCTTGCACAAAAAAAATCTTATTTATGCACGATTTTATATACACTTTCAGATCTGGTACGATGAGAAAGTTTTTGGCATTAAACTTATGTTTTGACCTACGTCTAAAGCAATCACATTAAATATTTGAAGTCTCACGTTTAAAAAGGCCATGTTTGACAAGCACTGGGGTCAAGGGATGTTGTATCAATATAAACGAACGTTCGTGCATGTCCTAAGGGGATGAGGGTGCAGGAATGGTAGTCTTTTCTACGTGCTCGACATACTTAAATTGAACTGAGAGTGCAGAAGCACACAATTTAATATCTTTAACGACATTTTTTTATGTAGGCAAAGATTTCTACCTTTTTAGTTAATTACATTTCAAAAGTGTATACAATTCGAACTTCAAGTTCATTATATAAGTTGTTCCAAAATCGTACATTGTAGAGCTGTACGTTGGATTTGCAAAACTTATGATTTTTATTTTATTTTGTAAATCACATCATTTTGGTTAGTGTTCAAGTGTAAAAAATTCAAAGTAAATGCAACGCGACATCAATAAAATGAACATCATAATAAGTTTGTTGAGATAACTCTCTGGACTTTGTTACGTTCCCTCAAACAACAGTTTTAACTTTGGAACAACTTGCAGAGTAATTGGGTGCTACTGGTCAAAGAATAGATAAGCTTTATGTTTGATTTCGGTAAAAAAAATGATGAAGTTCTTTAGTAAAACACGTAAAATAAATGCGTCCTTATTTCGTAATGTGCTACTTTTAGACAAAATAAAAATATATTGCTGCTCATTGTTTTACATAAAGAAATGTTTCAAACTTTCTGCGCATGTTAATATTCACTGTCATCGAACAAAGAATGATTCAGACTATTGTAAAAGTCAATTTTTTGTGGTAAATTAATCTCCTCAAGCCTGCTCCATCCATCCATGTAGTCATATGGATATTCGCCCTTTCTACAAAATAACTTATCAGTCAGATCTTTAACCTTTAATTTTAAAATTGCATAATCAGGTAAGTATGAGACCAATTTATCAAAGCCTGAAGCTAAGGCACTATCCAGATCTAGCAATATAAAATGTAGCTGCAGCCTACATCTATATCGCCAATTTCCCAGCAATCGATCGGATTTTCTTTTTTGAGATCCAATAATGTCTTCCTTATTTTCAACACCCGTTTCTCTGTTTATGAGTTTTGTGGTTTACACACCCTTTATTGTGGGAAGAGTTTAGACACTATTTTGCTACACTAAAAGCTTCTGGTATAAATAATCCGCTATTTTGGATCGAATTCTCGCCCATGCGTTAGTAAGCAACAAATCCTCTTGTATTCAAATAGTTGTGTTGAAAGAGCTAGATATGGCCTTCTTTATGATAGTAGTTCTAATAAACTATCAGTTAAAATATACTTTTCCCGGTTGATTATCACGGAAGCATCCTTGATCTCTACAGAGCAATTTCCAATAAGCAGTCAAGAATAGTCACTCTTTATCTTCTGCGCGTCAATGCTACCATACTGCGACACAGCCATCTAGAGCGATACTGAAACCTTAGCGGTAGCACCACTTTATGTATATTTATATCTAGGGATAGCCCCATAACTTTGAGCCTGCAACTGTTTTCATGTACTTCGCGATACAACCAGTCGTCTGTATGTGCTCTGGTGGTCTAGAGGTCTGCATGGTTGGCCTTCATTTCGGCGACTCGAGTTCAAACCCTGTCGGTTTTTTGAAGTGAAACTTCTTAACGCTCGCCTTAAGTAAAATTTGAAGGTCGCGAACGCAGCAGGCGACAGACGCTGAGCGACACGGCCAGCCTGGCGGAAGAAAAATATGAGCATATTGTTATTGGGACATCTTTGTTAGTTTACAAAATAAAAATATTGGATTTGCTCTATTACTTTGTCAAGACATAAGCGAAACTCTTATGAAGAATAGTTTTTTTTTTCTTTTAGGCCTTCCCTTTTTGTTAATTGAGTGTTATATTTAAAAAAAACTACTTTTTAACCAAATCCGTTAAGATCTGTATAAGGCAAGGGCGTATAATTATTAGGAAATATTTGTTAGTTTACAAGATAAAAATATGGGGTTTGCTCTATTACCTTGTCAAGACATACGCGAAACTTTTATGAGGAATAGTTTTTTTTTTTTCATTAAGGCCTTCCCTTTTTGTTAATTGAGTGGCGAACGCAGCAAGCGAACGCAGCGAACGACAGAGTATGAGCGACACGGCCTGGCGGAAGACTTTTTAACCAAATCCGAGGCTACGGCGTTTAAGTTTAAGAAGTTTCACTTCTGATATGCGCACATAGTGCACACGGTTTTTATTTTTTGTAAGTTTATATTTCTTAACAGTTTTTTTTATTTTGTGTATATCTTGGGTTAGTTTGGGTTAACACCTGGTTAGTTTCCTTGCCTTGAGCCCCCGTAGCGAGCGAAGCGAGCGGAAGGCCATCCGAAAAGTGAATTTAGGCAACCCACAATTACACTGCTGAGAGTTATGGAGCTGCCCCTAGATTCTTGTTTTATTTATTGCCTAGTATACCACATATATTTAAGTGCTTCGTGTCACGTGCGGTCTGATAGATCAAGATCAAGACATGGTATAGCGGGCTTGAAAATGGAAGTAGTTGAGATGGTTAGAGCAGTTAAGGAAATGAACTTGTTTATTGTCAAATATAGTCTTTCAATGAAATAACATTTGCACAGGTGACAAGCGGTGGATAACAATTGGCATAACCTCTAGGATGAGGTGTCTAGTGTGCAGTAGGCGTTTCCCAGCATGACAGTTGACAGATAGACAGCAAGGTGATGAATGACATAACCTGAAAAAATGTTTTTTTTTCCGACCGAGCTATCAAACAGCGTGGACGTGAAAAAGTGAACTCTAATCAAATTATTAGAATAAAATCAATTAACCTATACTAACACCTTCCTCTGTGAGTAAGACCCATCCATGCCTTTTAATTTTCTCATATAGCTATTTGTTTTCTAAATTAAATACATAACCTAGGCTTCCCCAACACGCGGTTGGGGAAATGGGGGAGAATTCTGGGGGGGCCACAGGGCCTCCCCCAATAAATATAATTAACGATACTGAAATGATAAATAATTCTCATTCAAGTTCAAGTAGTTCCGCAACTAAAAAGCGAATAAATAAATATAAACCTAACAGTTTGGGACCTTTTACTGTTACTGTACAGGGAAAACAGGGACAAAACATTGGTAATTACCATCCTATGGCAATAGCCAGGGATATGGCCAATTTAAATATAGAACATAAAACGGGGCCCTTGAGAAAGGGTAAAAATAGAGTTACAATAGAATTCAAATCTCCGGAAGCAGCCAATAAGTTCTTAGAAAATGAAATTTTATTGAGTAAGGGCTATGATATATTCATACCTAATATGAATGTCAGCTGCAAGGGTATTGTTAAAGGTATTTATAAAGAGCTCTCTACGGAGGAAATTATTAAAAATACTGAATGCGCAATAAGTATCATTGATGTAATGAGATTTAATAGGAAAGTAATTGTAGATCAAAAGGCAGAATACCATAAAACTGGATCATGTTTGTTCACCTTTGAGGGGAAAATATTGCCTAACTCTTTGTTTTTATTTGGATTGGAGTGTCTTGTGGAACCATATATCATGCGAGTTACTCAGTGTTATGGTTGCTTATTATATGGACATGTGCAATCACAATGCAGAGGTAAGCGTAAATGCCAGAAATGTACAGTTGTTCATGAGGGCAACTGCACAGCCCCAAACAAATGCTATCACTGTAACAGCTCAAACCATTTATCTACCAATCAAGATTGTCCTGAATACATACGACAAAAGCAAATCAGATTTTATATGTCTATGAATGCTATCTCATTTTATGAAGCTGATTTATTAGTTCCTAAGGTTAAAAAACACTCATTTGTAAGGTCTCTGAAAGATTTTCCGGAGCTGGCAACAAAGGAGCAAGTTACCATTCCAAACTTTACTGCAAGGGATGATAATGTAGTGCGATTCACACAAAATATGCACAACTACACACAGATGCCATCATACAGCAGAGTTGCAACTAACAAAAGACAGAAAATTAGAACCCCACCTCCACAACCTGAATACAGCAGAGAAGAACACCAAGCTTGCCTAATACAGCCTTTGGTAAGATCTAAAACTACACCAATAATATCAGGTCTATCATCTCCTCTATACATTCCAGAATCTCCTCCAACTCACATCTCACAAAATAATTTTAGGCAACAAAATGTTGGCAATATGCTAGAATTTATGGGATTTGGAGAGGAAGCTCTCCAACTGTCAGAGGCGCAAAGAGAGTTGGTTAAAAAATATATTATGAGTTTAGTTCACCCTAGGGGTGCAAAAGAAAGAGAGGAGGGCTATTTAAGCCCTAGTTGGAGTTAGTATTCAATGAAAATATTAAAATACTTCAATGGAATATTAGAAGTCTTTGTGCCAATAGATCTAATTTACAAATTTTTATTAAAGAGTGTTTGCCTAATATAGTAGCTTTAAGCGAAACTTGGTTAAATCCAGGAATCAGTGCTAATTACCCTGGGTATATATCTTTTAGACGGGACCGCCCAGACAGCAAGGGTGGAGTTGCGCTTTTAATCAGGAATAATCTTGATGTTAATGAGTACCATATTGATGATTCATTTCTGGATCAAAATTTGCAGGTTCAGTGTATCAAGATTGTAAAGCACAATATTTATCTTGTAAATTGTTATATCCCCCCCAATGTATATATTGATGATAACTCTTGGAGGCGTCTTATTGACTCCATTCCTAACCCCAAAATTATTGTAGGAGATATGAATGCAAATCACCCTTTATGGGGGAGCTCTATGTCCAATCGGAATGGAAGGGTTATTGGTAATTCCTTGGAACAACTTCATTTGGTAATATTGAACGACGGAAGTACAACGAGATTAAGCTCACCAAATTTAAATGTATCTGCGGTTGATCTTTCATTAACCAGTGTGGCAATAGCGAATAAAATGTCTTGGTCTATCTTGGAGGATTGTGGTAATAGTGACCATTTTCCCATAATAGTGAACTATAATACAGATGCTTCGTACACTCCTTTGAATTGTAAACAGAAAAGATGCTTCAAAAAAGCCAAATGGGAGCAATACCATGATAAAGTTCTGATATCTCTTTCTGAGGTAGATAGTATAAGCTATGAGGAATTCAAAAATGTCATCAACTCAGCAGCAGACCAATCTATCCCTGTATCTAAACCCTTAAAACACAAATTTAAACCGTCAGTACCATGGTGGGATGATGAATGTACAAATGAACTAAATCGTAGAAGATTCTTTATTAGAAATTTGAAATTTAACCCTACCTTGGAAAGGTATCTTCAAACTAAAAAGGTCATTGCTGAAACAAGACGGCTATTTCTTAAAAAAAAACGACTGAGTTTTAAATCATTTTGCTCTACACTTAACAGACACTCTTCTCTGGCAAATGTCTGGAAAGTTATAAGAAAGTTTTCAGGGAATCATAACTCTTCAGGTAGATTCAGCCTTCCTTACACAAATGTTGCTAAGGATATCCTGGGAAACTTGACTTCCTGTCAACTGGATCCTAATTTCAGTTTAGAGTACCCTCTAGAACCTCCTCATAATTTCAGTTTGGTGGAGCTGGCAAATGCTATAAATAGTAGAAAGGATTCTGCCACAGGTCTAGATGAAATCTCGTATTCTATGATTAAAAATTTGCCAGATAAAGGAAAAAGGTTGTTGCTTAAAATCTATAATGAGTGTTTAGAGAGTGGAACGATTCCGGAGGATTGGAAATCCGTTTTGATACACCCTATTCTGAAGGCTGATAAGGATAAAAATGTTGCTAATAACTATAGACCTATAGCACTTAGTTCATGCCCTGCAAAGATAATTGAAGTCATGCTGAAGCATCGCATAGAGTGGGAGGTAGAGAATGGAGGCCGGTTGCCTAAAACACAGTATGGATTTAGACTTGGAAAGGGATGCCTAGATTGTTTAGCATTTATCACAACTAAAATTAATTGTGGTTTCTCAAAGGGGGAATTTACGCTGGCTGTTTTTTTGGACATAACTGCTGCATATGATAATGTTAATGTACATGTTTTGTATCAAAAACTTAGAGCTTTGGGAATTTCTGTACATGCTTCAAATTTAATCTTCAATATGTATGCTCTCAAGAACATATATGTTCGGGACAAGTATCGTAAAATTCATGGACCTCGTCAATCATCCATGGGCCTAACCCAGGGTTCACCTTTAAGCCCCCTTCTTTTTAATATATATACAATAGAGCTACACAATATTCTGCCAAAAGTAATTACGATGCTTCAATACGCGGATGACTTGGTGCTATTGACTACGGGTAGGAACATACATCATCTTATAGGACAAGTAAACGCTTCTATGATAGAGCTACAACAGTGGTTCTTGACCCATAATCTGTCCCTATCTACGCAGAAATCCAAAGCCATTCTTTTTCGCCCAGGACGCACGACAACCAATTTGGATCCAATTATTTATGAAAATACAATCATTCCTTGGGTGAAGGAAGCTAAATACCTTGATGTGACGATGAATGAGAACCTGAAGTGGAATAAGCAAATTTCTGATGCAAAAGTCAAAGCTAAGAAAGGCATTAATGTTATGAGAGTAGTTAGCCGAGTATGGTGGGGGGCTGACCCTCTAACTTTATTGCACATATATAATGGTATTGTGAGATCTCACATAGAATACTCGTCTCAACTTTTCATGCCAACATCTAAAGCACTATTACTTAATCTTGACCGAGTTCAATATGAGGCACTAAGAGTGATCACGGGATGCATGAAATCAACCCCCACAAATGCGTTACTTGCCGAGTGTAGTGAAATGTCTCTTGAAATGAGAAGAATATACTTGTCTCAAAAATTTATATTGAAGAACCTCTCAATTAGCAATAACCCAATCTTGGACCTTCTCCAAAAATTGATGGCAGTCATTGATAATGTAGACAACAGATATTGGCGAAGAAAGGAAACCCCTTATTTGGTCCGAGCATATAGGGAACTCCAAGAATATTTGAATATTATTAAAGTCCAGGAATCTCTACCATGTTTCAAATATAACTTTCTCACCCAGTTAAAATCGGTTCCCATTTTGAAATTGAATATGTCCAAAGAGAATACTCACAGCAATGTCCTATTTTTGGAAAAGGCAAATGTCAATGCAGCCACTTATTCATGGATCTTTACTGATGCATCTAAGGACATTAATTCCAATACTGTTGGATATGGGGTCTACTGCCCAGCCCATAATATAAAATTTTCTCAAAGGTTACCAAATGAAACCCAAATTTGCTCAGCTGAGATTATTGCAATTAATAAAGCTCTGATCTTTTGTGTTGAACAGGACATTAGGAAGGCTGTTATATTCACAGATTCTAGCAGTGCAATACAGAAAATTAATAGATCAGGCATATCAACTAAATTAGACCACATTTCTTTTTCTACCAAGCAGATGATCTTAGACTCAAACGCTGCCATATTCGACATAAAGCTCTCATGGATTCCCGGACATTCGGGCATTCACGGAAACGAAGTAGCAGGTCAGTTAGCGAATGGCAGAAATTTGAGAGTTCCTATGGACGTCAGATTAGATAAATTCGATCTAATACCCTGTATTAAAAGAAAAGCTCAGGACAAATGGAGACGAGACTGGAAGGTCTCCACACAAAGTAAGGGCGGATGGTATGCATCAATACAGAGTGACTTCCCTTTTTCACCTTGGTATAAAGGACTCGCATATGTTGATAGGAGACATATTACCACTATTATAAGGATGAGGACTGGACATTGTCTTTATCCAGCTCATTTATATAGAATAGGCCTCATTAATGAACCAAATTGTGATTGTAATACGGGAGTTGCTGATCTGGAGCATGTTCTTTTTAGTTGTCCCATTTTGGATATGGACTTGTACCAGGAGCTACGGGAGTTGGGAATGGATAGTCCTATGTCTGTCCAGTCTATTTTGTCTAACTTAAACAGTTCTGTTATCAACGCCATTATGAGATTTCTATCTCACAACGGTATTAAGCTATAATAATCCCCATGTTTAGTTTCTGGTTTTTATTGGCAAACTTCTAAATTCCTTCTTTTATTCCTAGGGTTCTACATCCGAGGCAACATTTCGGGGTGTGTAATGCTCCTCCGTTGCCCGGGAGCGAGAAGAGTCTAAACCTGTGTTGTGCTGTATGTTTACTAACTCCTCTATTATTAAAGTTAAGTTTTATGTAACAGTTAAATCTAAGTAAATAATTAGTGATTTCATAGAGTGTGGACTATGACGTGTGTCAGGAGCCTTTTATTAGGCGGTCCGGAAGAAGAATAAAAACCAGTGTCTGGGTGAATGCATAACAGCGAAGCCCACAACCCAAACGAACGAACAAACGAATAACCTGAAAAATGACGTAGTCAAAGTGAGCGTCTCCAAAAATAACAGATGACAGGTGATACGTGACAGCTGGTGTGATGCAGGTAGTCAAAATGAGCCTGACAAACTTGTGTTACCTCGATTTTTTAGATCAGTTTGGGTTTCTCCTGATTAATTTGGGTATAAAAAATAACAGAGCTCACGTAGGGGCGTGAAAAAATAACGGGGCGGAATGTAAACAAATTTAATGATATAATAGAAACTCAAACTGAATCCAGCCGAAAAAGTGAACCCATACAGTTGGGATTGGCTAATAAATATCGTTTCCTACGAATTGATGGAAAGGCTGATGTTATTGGAGGATAATAGTTTCCGAAATTGAAATAGAAAACATAACTTTTTATTTACCCCCTGTACACATTTGCTACTGAAATATGTGATCAAATCCATATATTTCAAAGAATTAGTCTGCAAATGTTTGTTAAATAATATTATTCCATCCTTTCACATAAATTGGAAGGGAATAAATCAGTAAAAGTGGGTTTGTATCAAATAATTTCTTTAATAAGTTTGATCAAATATTTTGGTCAATTTATTTGAAGTTGGAATTGTAAATTAGGAAATATTACAGCAACTTCTTTGGCGCAAATGACAGGGCTACCAATTAACTCCTGATATTGTGACTGCGGATTATTGTTTATCCTAATTTTAATATAAACCTTGTTTCTCTGTGACTTTGATTCTACTGTGTTTTGGCGTGTTTCGCTGTTTTTGAAAATGGGGATTAAGGAAATTATTAATTAAAAGCGGATTGCTGCTGAAACAATGACTGTTGTTCCATTTGTGCTTTGGTGTACTGCAGAATAACAAAAAGGTTGGTGCTACTGATAAAGTTTAATCAAATATTTGATGAAAACTAGGACGCGTTCTGACAACGCCACCTGGATTAGTTGTGGTGGTGTTGGTTCTACTCCTTCAAACAAATTTGACGAGGCGCCCTTGAATTTCTTTGCTATCAAGTTTGCTGTTTTGCAGTCTCATATTTATTCAAGGTTAACTTAATCCAACTTATTTGACAATAAGTTTGATAAGTGTAGAACCACCTTCAGGATTAATTAAATACTATATGGATTAATAATTGAGGAGGATTCAGAGAAGACCAACACATGTTACTATTGGCTAAACTCGGTTAATAGGTATGTTGCGATTTATAAGCTAAAATACTGGTACATGACATATTATTAAACATATTAAAGGCCCTAAAAAATTCGACAGCGCTTAATAAAAAAAATCACAGTTAGATTTTCAATGAAAATTACATTTGTCGATAATATGACACAAAATATTTTAATTATAAAATTGGCTTAAGTTATTTGTACTCTAATGATTGATGTTACGTTTGTATCACTGTATACATAAAAATAACATGCTACTAAAATGATAATACCTGAAGAAAGACTCTTGCCCAAAATCTAAAATAAGTATTTTGTTAAGCATAGATATTAAAGGCGCTAAAAATTGCAACAGTGTCATAAAAATCACACTTGGATTTCCAATAACAGTTACACTTTTTGATGCTATGTGTCTATATTTCAATAAATATAAAGTTGGGTTAAGTTCTTTAATGTTTTGTGTTATAATGCTATACTTATGTGTGAGTCACTATGCATAAGTAGCAATAATGTACTTACTCTTAATAATAATACTCGAAGCGAAATTCTTGTGAATCTGTTTCGATAAAAAATCTAAAATACATGCCTATTTTGTTAAGCATAAATGGCGTTAAAAATCTCAGTTTTTTTGGTTACTTTGTCACGTTTTTCAGTATCCTGTAAAGTTGAGATAAACCAATGACACAATTTTAGTGTGTTCAGTGGTAGATATGTTTTATCATATTAATTCCTTTGTCAACGCTTTAAATAGGAGATATTTGATCAAATTGATAATATAGATTTTAAATCTTATTTTATGTTAAGCAGAATCGGGATCTGCGATATTTTGTTATGTTTACTGTTAAAATTAAAATGTGATAACTTTCTACTTTCAATTTCATATAGCTTTATCGATAATTAGATTTTGTCACTGTTTTAGTTTAAAATTTGTGGGAAGTATCCATAAAACACAAGTTTCTTATCATATTCTGTATTGAAACAAATAATAACAATATTAACTATAATAATAATAACTTCCACTGCTAAAAATCTCATAAATTCAACAAAGTCTAAAATCCTTAAGAGCTACACTCAACAAAAACATTCTCAAATCATATTGCAAAATTTTTCTTACAATTTATAAAAACAGAGTTAAATCAAGAAATGACTGCAAAAAAATTTCATCAAATTTACATTGACCTATTATTATTATTTACCATGCTGATTATATATGTGTCAGCTAAAGAATCTTTTAGTAAACTATTTAAGGAATCAAATGCAATATCGATTTCAATATTTATCTTCAATTTCCGACGAAATTGAAGCTCCCAACAAATTAGATCTTGAATATGCATATGAATTTGCAGTGTGTAAAACGAGAAAAAATCGTTTTATATTTTAATAAGTTTAAGTCGAGTGTTGCTTTAAACTAGGGAAATTTCATTAATATTTTCAACTTCGTTAATAACTACTACTTGGTTAAAATGTAAGTTATTATAGAGTTTTGCTTTTTTTTGATAAAAAGAAATATTTTGATATATGTAAAATAAATAAAAAAATTAAAGCTGGTTGTTTAATTTTTATTTAGTATTTGTGATTTGTGACTGAAAGGGGGGCCTCCTTATGTATTTTGCGTTAGGGCCAAACAATTTTAGTTTCGCCACTGGCTAAAAGGTTTGGTTAAAGCCATAAAATTCTTGTATATATTCCTCAGAAGCTAGATACTTGATGTACGAACTATTATATCGTTGATTGAAGAGCGCTTCAATCAACCATTATATACTTGACCTTGTTCCCGAGAAGTCGTTCATCGAACGTCGTACCCTTTTAAGCCGCATATACATTAGGCGAGACATCTACGAGATGCGCGCGAGCCAAGCCAATTCGTTGTTCGCGGCAACTTTTGGACCAAACCAGCCCGATGGGAGCCAGTCACAAGTATCTTGGATCCATCTGGAGATATGCGCAAACCACGGGCCACCGACGAATACTTTCAATTAAAGCGGGGTAATTTATTTTTCGGTTGAGTTTTTGAATTATCGTTGTTGCATATGCTTGAATATACTAAATGAAAAACTTTTGTATTCCATTCATAAATTTAATCCAAAAGGACATCTTAATCAGCGCAACAGAGCGCTTTCGGCGATAGCCAACATCAGTGTTCCTTGTCAGCTGGAACAAAACGACATATCCACAAGATTTTAAAATGTAAAGTGTTATTTAAATTTTGATGTGACCGTTATCGTTTTGATGTAGTTTGTGCCTCTTGCGGGTATGTTCTTTTGTTCCAACTGACAAGTAACACTGATGATGGCTATCGCCGAAAGCGCTCTGTTACGCTGATTAAGATGTCCTTTTGGATTAAATTTATGCATGAAATACTAAAGTTTTTCATTTAGTACATTTCGCACATGCACACAGCCTTCACTCCTTATTTATTATGCTTGAATATGTCTGACAACGAAGAAATTGTAGCTGCGATAACGCTGTGCAGTGGCTGCATAGTATAGTAATTACAAGTCCCCGTATATAATTCGAATAGGTGCCACCCTGTGTGCACATGTGTTTAAGTAGGTACATACATAAAAACGAAAACCTACCTTATTTACAGTTGACTTCTCAATCTCATTCTTTCCCTCCTTTCTGTACGTTGCTAATAAACTCATATTTTTTTACAAATCTCATCAGTAATATCGTGAATCCCAAGTACAAATGTAATTGCCATCCACGCTACCTTTCTGTATTTTTTATAATAATCTTTATTTGTGGGATTCCATAAGTTTGGGTATACGCTATATCAAAATTGAGGGAATCTATTTTGTTGTATCAGGGTGATAGGGAGACAGCTGCTAGTACGTCTGTGAATATGCAAAGTTATATTAAACCTTAAAAGTAATAAGTATGTGGATGAGGATTACATTCCTATTTCAGTTTTGATACAATTTACCAAGACAACATCGGATCCTAGTTATATTATATGCATAATAAACCTGCACTTCTTAGAAGGTTTTTTTAAAATTTATGAATAAAAATTGGCACCCAGGCAGTATTATGGCTGTAGATTAGACTAGTATAAGTATACGGGATCAAAAGATATAAGAAGATGAAAGATGTCTTAGAAAGATCCATCTAAATGGCTATTGTATTGGTGTTTATTTCTGGTTAAGTGAGCTAAAGGCTTTATAAACAGCTCTGATTGTTGACTTACTTCTTCTAAATCCATTCAGCATATTTGATGCAATTTGCTATCTCTCAAATAAAACTACAAATTTATTATTCATGCTAGCGGAACTAGCGCATAAATTTTGGTACAGGTAATTCGGTAGTTCGGTATCGAAGTACTGACCAATTACAGAGACACATTTGATTGCGAGCCTTACTAAAAGGATTTCTTAGCTTCTTTAACTGTGAATGGTCCTGTTATGAAATCTTAAAAGCGCACGGTAATACCAACCACGCAGCCCGATTCTTTCAAAACTTACTTCCACGCATGAAAATTTCTGGTCAAACTTCCTTTTCGCAAAAACGAACCGGTTAACGTGAGCGGTTACCTGCTACTGTACTATGGCCCCCTGGTATTATGGCCCCCAAGGTCTCCAGACCTAAATCCCTTAGACTTTTGCTCCTGGGGACATCTAAGGTGCTCTGTATTGATGGTTATGATTAATTGAATCGTTTACATTTGATTATTTCATGTTATGGATCATTGAAGAGCTGCACCAAGCTTGTTGTACTAAGGTATAATATTTCTAGACTACACCCTCACCCTTTTATGATAGATGAACTGAGAAGGCAACATCTTATTAAGAGAAGTTCACCCATGTTAAATAGTATTTCACCATTTCTAGTTCAATAATTTTTATGAATTGGTAATCTTTTGAATTTAGAAGTCGCAAATTAATAAATTAAATTGTTACAAAACTATGTGCTGGTTTAATTTTACCATTTATTTTATTTGCTTTTTTCAGAGATACATATATAATGTAATCTGCTCCTTTATGGTTTAGAATCAGCTCAACAATTTCGACTAATATTTCACTATTTTGAGCCATATTTCTGTTTAGTTTTTAAATGCCCATACTATTATACAGTAAATTATCATGAATTCAAGCAGCGGCGAAGCGCAACATAAACACTTAAACATTAACCTTAACAAGAAACAGGTAGTCTCAAATTCTAATTATTAATAACCAAAGGTAATCAAAGTTCGAATCTGATATTGTGTTATAAATAGATAGAGTCATAACAGGTTTCCTATTACCGTTTTTTGCTATAAACCAAACGACTATAGTTATTTTATAACCGTTTACTAGCCTGTAATAAATGGTCACACACAAACTTGCACATGAATATCCAATAACATTATTTTGCAAATTTTCTGCGAGGTTATTTAATTTTCGCGCCATACGAGAACTTCGCATAAACGTGAGGTTAGAAAAGGAAAAAGTTTAATCTGGCAATAGCGAAGTTGAAACCTGTAATGGTATATGCCTACACGCACGCGCTTTAACGTTCGTATAACCATTGTTTTTATAAAGATAAACAATGGTATAATATAATCAATAAATGAACTGCAGAACTTCCGCTTCGTCATCGGTCGATACAACACGCGTTGCATTTAGCGGCTCCAAGTCGCCGTCCGGTGAATACGTGACAAACATGCAGTGACCTTTGTTTGTATCCGAGATCTTCCTCGGATTCATATCCTCCGAAATGCCGAATAAATTCCTTAGAAATAATCAAAAAGAACAAACTTTTCGCGTATCACCGAAACGTCAAATTTTGTAAAATGGCAGACAATGACCAATCAGCTTGCCGTATTTGGTTACGCTTTTACGCCGGTAATGTTAAGTTGCGCTTATGCCAACTCAGCTTGGTCATGCTTTAAGGTGATTACTTTACGGAACGAATACTTACGTAATAAAAAAAGCTTATCGACAATCAAACAGTTGTATAATATATTTAGGCGAGACTTGGTTCGATACTCAACCAGCGGTGCGTTTGCGGGATTGACGGTGGAGGTTGGACTTGAAGAGCTGTAGGTTGCTCTTTTCGGGAAATAAGTTACTCGGAAGTTCATTCCAGAGCGAGGCAGGCATCCAGAAAAAGAAGTCCCGCAACAGCGACGGTCTAGGTGTTCGCAACTGAATTGTCTGTTGATGAGCAGCTTGTATCTGGCGGGTGTTTATGTTTGGCACAACTCTGGGCGGAATCATAAGTGCCAGCTCATTCGAACACCTTCCGCAGTAGTATCGATAGTAAGGAGATAGATCAGCCACTTTTCTCCGATCTTCAAAGCTATCAAGTCTTTAGTCAACTCTTGGTCATCCACAAGAGCTGCTTTTCTCTGTAGAGAGTCCACTGTCTTGAGTAAGTGTTTGGGTGCCGAGCTCCACACATGCGAACAATATTTCAGGGGCTAGAGCAGTAAGAGCTGATATGGTGTGTACAACTGTTTTGCTCTATAGAGTGCTCCTGCTTTGGCGATTTTGATGACGTGGTTAGGCCAAGACATGTTATTTTCTACTTTGACGCCCAGCAGGCTTATGGATGAGGCCGTAGTCAGTGTTTGTCCTGTCACTACGGCGTTTGTTTTTGTTTTTTTGAGAAGACAGCTGCTTCATTCTTCACTGCGGTAAACTGGGCATTGTTTCCCTCCAACCGTTTCACGATGGCGTTCACATCCTCATTGATGGCAGCAAATATGGTTTCGCTCGAGTTGGGAACGAGCAGCGGTTATTGGAGTCGGCGACATGAATCAGGATAAAAAGTGCTCTCAACAGTGTGGGAGATAATATACACCTTTGAGGAACTCCGGCATTTATCCTAGAGATGCCCATCAATAGCACTACATTTATTCAACATTTGAACAAATATTTCTTAGTTGTACAAAATCATTTAAAGATAGATCAACTCTAAGCAGGTTCTTAAATTAGTTCATGAAGTAATGGTCTTACAATATGTTCAAGAAATTACACATTTTCATTAAAAAATTAGAAGAACTGAAAAAACGAATTGAATCATATTCCAATAAAAACTTTATGTTTAAGAAATTTGCGACTTTGAAAATATGAGATTAGTTTTGGATATCCAAGCGGTCAAAGATGAAAAGAATAAATTTCTACCTAAAGAAATGGAGAAAAAATTGGTCATTATGTTTTCAAGCAAACATTTTCTTTGAATTCTCTTTCTCCTGAAGCGCACAAGCAAGCTGTATGGTTAATGAAAAATCACCACTGCAACAATAATTGTAAAAAAAATTACTGAAGAGGCGAAATTTGTTTATGTTAAAGGAATCGAAAAAGCAGATTACCTAAGAAAATATTCCAGCAAACCAGTAATTGAATTAGACGAACAACCAATTTTAATTGCTTCAACATCTTAATGTTTTTATCATTCAAAGTCACCATCTATATGTGCGCTTTCAAATGTGTTTTATATTTATAATATTTTTTTTATAAATGAATAAAAAAATAATCTCATTTAACTTCCTTTTATTTATTAAATACATTTCATTTTTCACATTTAAATTTCCTAATACACACATATATTCTTATAATATAATTGTAACATATTAAGTTCCAATACAAACTTTACTCTGTCTTTGGTTTTTAGGAACTCACTGCATACTTGTACAAAACTTAGCATGTTGCATTAGTTCTAATACCACAGTATATCTTGAGCTTCAGCATCATTTCCCGCAAGTGCATAAAACCGCGAAGAGGCTTCCGAAATCAGAAATTTTTCATACTAGAACTGTATGAGTTAAGTTCTCCATTTCTTACACGAACACTTCAAATTGAAGTTCTCCCAAGTCTTCTTCTACTAATTTTTTAACATCTAATATAGTTGACTCTTCTATATATTTCTTCAAACTAACCACTTCAACAAAAAATCCCAATTGATCCAGTTCGACCATAAACTGCAATACGTTGAAATTTTGGAAATATTCAGCACAAGCGAACGCACCACGCGAATAATGTTCTGCAAACTCACAATAAAAATCAACATATTCTGATCTGCTATGCATAGCATTATAATAATTATCTGAAGTTAATTGGCTAAATTCTTCATGTAACTTTTTCACAGCCTCATCTATAACTGTTAATGTATATAACTGATAGCGACTGAATGATGATACGTATCAATGATGTTCCTTCTAAACACAAAATTTTCTCTTATTTCTCACATTGATGATCTGGGGATGAACTACTTCATCATCATCATCATCAATATTATCACCATATAGAATATATTGATAGAAAATATTTATAATTAGTTTAGTTTATTTCGCAACAAATCTTTTTTTTTTGTTAGTATCCTTTATAATAATGTAGCAACAATAACTTCGACACAATGAGCAAACATCGCCCCTCTTTAACCAATCTCTTAAGCAATCTATACGAAATTTGTGATTACAAGAACTTAGTGTGCAAATTTTTACTTTTGGATTAAAAGAAGTAGGACATTCCTCTTTCAAGTGCACTTCACTTTTATTTTTTTTTAACTAATTATTTCTGAACTAACTATGTCTGAATTGACTCTCTGGAGTACCCGATTTCTTAATTTGAGTTCTTCCATAAAAAACTAAACTGTGAAATGAAGAAACACATACAGAACTGCTGGTTTTGTTATGTTTATTTAACAGGGAAGGGGAAAAATCAGGGTCGGTTGAAAGTCGATATAACGCAAGGTCAACATATATGTAGATAAGGATGGGAAATATATTAATTTTATGGTGACAGAGACTCCTCAGTAATTCAAAGAGATAGAGCCCTCACGGAGGAGAGTAATTACCTCACCATAAATCATAATTTCACAAAATGTGTCCATATACGACACTCAGTGGGAATAGTTATATGAGCATTGTATTTTAAATACTAGTATAAGTATTAGTAATTAAATGTAATAGTAATGAAACAATCTTTGTATATCATGCAAAATTTTACATGATATACAAAGATTGTTTCATTACTAAGTATTAGTAGGCTGCGATTACTAGAAGAATGAAATGATCATTTCCTATTGGCAAGACCTGTCAGTTGTGAAATTTATATTTTCCGTGTAATATTGTATTTTTTGTTTGCGATGGATGAAAATGAAAATTATCAATATTTTGAAATGACATGTTACTCTGCTTTATACAGAGCAGTGAAAACTCCCATGAAGCTTCGCAGCTATATTTTTAATAGGTGTGTTTGAATATTTATTTACCTTTTGACTTATTTGGGTTTACTTTTTATTTAAATATCATTTTAACTTATAGATATCCAGAAAGAAGGCAACCTAGTATTTTAGTGGTTTCCGGAATAAAGAAGAAATTGCTAGAACATAGAACGTTGATCCGGCCCCTACCAAAAACGTATAAAAAGGAATATCGCGATATGGGCGGAGTCAACGTTACATGTTCTACCAATTTTTTCCTTATTCCGGAAAACATTAAAAGCAGGCAACCTGGTTGCCTTTTTCTGGATATCTATAAATTGAAATGATATTTAAATAAAAATTCATTCCAAATAAGTCAAATGGTAAATAAATATTTAAACAAACCTATTGAAATATAGAACCTTTACAGGAGTTTTCATTGCTCTGTATAGAGCAGATTAACATGTCGTATTTTTCAAAATATTGATAATTTTCATTTTCAGCCATCGTAAAAAATACAATATTACACAGAAAATATAAATTTTGCACCTGACTGGTCTTGCCAATAGGAACTGATCATTTCATTATTCTAATAATCGCAGCCTACTAATACTTATACCATTGTTTAAAATACAATGCTCGTACTATCCTCACTGGAGACCTGGAGAAAGTTCAAACTTGGGGCGACCGAAATTTGGTCCAGTTCAATGCAGCAAAGACCCAAGCAGCCACGTTTACCAAGAGGGCCAATACAGCGGGCCCTGACATCATTATGGCAGGGTCGACCATTCCTTCATCCTCGTCAATCGGACTGCTGGGTATCTCGGTCAACAGCAATATGTCCTGGCATGACCACGTTGCTAACATCGCAAAATCAGCCTCCCAGAAACTTGGTGCGCTATTTCGCAACAAAAAACTCTATACACCGCAGCAGTTGGTCTTGCTCTACAAAGCGCAAATAAGACCGTGCTTAGAATATTGCTCACATATCTGGGGTGCCGCACCAAAGCACACCCTAAAGCTGCTGGATTCCATTCAGAAGAGAGCTGTGCGTCTCGTCGGCGACCCGGAGTTGACCCGGAATCTAGATAGTCTGGAACACCGCAGACATGTAGCCTAGATATCTCTGTTTTATAGATACTTTCACGGCAGATGTTCCCAGGATTTGGTCCGCCTCATCCCGCCCATGGTAGCTCCTGTCAGACAGTCACGACAGACGGCAAGAGCGCACCAGTTCGTCGTACAACTGGAAACACCTAGAACATCGCTCTACAAGAACTCCTTTGTCTGGCGCACTGCATCACTGTGGAACTCACTCCCAGGACATCTGTTTCCCACTAATTACAACTTACAAATATTCAAGAGCCGTGTCAATCAACATCTTCGCACCCACACCGCTGGTCGAGCGCCATAGGGTCTCCCATTAGTGTGTGTGCCACTGCCATAAAAAAAAATCAAAGTGCAAAAAATGTAATTTTTTGACGGAATTTCAGGTTCTTGAGAAACAGAAAATTTTGTCATAATTTTTCGTGTCTAAAATCGTTATTTCGAGAAATAATCAGAATTAATGGATATTAACTCATTTACTACTTAAATACCCCTCCTACATTTCCATTTTAAAGTTTATTATCATTCCAAAATCTTCGTAATGGCAAAAAATTTAAATTGCCCTATTAATATTTCGACAGCAGTGGTGCAAAGTTGTCATATATTTTTCGGTTTCAAGGGCAAATGTTAACACATTAAATTTTTAAATAAAGGACACAGCCTGAAAGTTAGAAATGGTTTTAATAAGGCTGTTAATGTCACAATAAGTTTGCTATTTTTATAAAAGTTATCGGAAATGAATATTTTTGTTATGGTATCTACGCATGAACACAAACGAATTGAAATTTATCAATTTGGAATAGGCTATGGCAGGTTTAACAGTAGGTAGTATGTGATTAGATTAAAAACTAAAGAACAGAACCAGTCAAGCTAATAATAATAGAGCTATAGCTGCTCTTGACTCATCCCGATCTCCACCTTGATACAAGAAGAGGATACGTCAAAAATATTTTATCTCGCCATAACGTGGCATGAAGTTTGGATATATCTCAACAACCGTCAGGTCATTGCTCGATGCAGTTTGCAGTTTTCTGTCGTCCTAGCGACATGTCGGCTTTTTAGCAGTCATTAAACTTTTGTTTTTGTATCAGCATATTAATATTGCCGGGAGAGGAGTCTGTGTAGTCTGAGCCGTTTCGGGAATCAGGAAGTGCTTACTAAATGACCTACCAAAGTGATGCTTCAACAAGTTCAACAAATAGCAGCTCAGTAGTGAAAAAAGATGATATATATAGGATGTAGTGGGCAGATAGTTCCTGCAACAAAGCAGAGCAATAGTTGCGATTGTAAGAAGACCTCTTTCTTCAGAATAAGAACAGCAGCCTGGATGGAGTTATTTTATTTGTTTAATACAATATTAGCCAGCCTAATAGTACGTCAACCAATCGCAAAACTCCTCGTAAGGAAAATCCCGAAATACCAATTTGTAAGGTAGAAATTAAATTATTTTATGTACGTGTGTGTGCGTTTGTGTTTTTGATTTTTTTTTCTTTTTACAGAAATCCTAATAATGTCAAATGTAACTTTGAAAAATAGTAATTTTGCCCTAAAAATATATGTATACTTTACTTTCACATGATAAAACAGCAAATTTGTATGGTTTTCAACGAGATGTGTTATGTGTGTCTATATTCACAATAGAAGTTTTAATACAACGCTTTTTTGTTCCCGATCAAATTACCAGGTTTTGAGCAAGCCATTTGTTTAATGGTTGTCTACAGTCTACAACTCACATGCAATTAGCAAAAGGCGGCTGGAGCATTTAACTACGAATATTACTCTTCCAAGAGCTTTGCGTGGAGAACATTATGCTACTCCAAATGTTATTTTAGAAGAAATAATTTAGCGGGTGCAAAATCATATCAGATCATTTCCACACCCACAATAGCATTATAGCCGCGAAAAGTCTAAAAGGTGTTATTTGTATTCACACTTGGATATTAAATTGATGTATTCATTGTATCTTAAGAAGTACCAAACTCAGTGCTTCAAACTTCACCAGAAATGTGAGAAATCTAAGCCACTTGTATTCTATGATTACTTTTTCCGATATTTCAAAGAGGAATATGGCTTTGTCAGATCTAGGACGGATATTTCCAGAAAACGTGATTTGTTAATAAAAAAAAACAAGCTGAAAAGTGTGTTAGACGAGGCAGAAAGGAAAGTAATAATGGCAGAGAGCGACCTACATTTAAAAAAGTATCAGTTGTATTAAAAAGATCAGTTTCGATTTTCAGCAAAATTTGCCGATAATAATGATTCTCCATCGAGCACAGAAGGAAGTTAGGTGGATTCCGTATGAGAAAGATCTTGAATACTTGATATATTTTTGCGTTTTTAATGTTCAAAATCGAGTTATCCCATTTTTCCTATATAGCTTTATCTTTGGGGTAATATTTCCTTCGGCTGGATAGCTCAGATGGCAGAGCGCTTACTGGAGGTACCGTTTTAGCTTTTAATATAGATTTATTGATGTTTTTACTGCTGTCATGTGGTCCTAAGCACACCGCATTTTTTCTACATCTATAGACTATATACTATAATTTAATCAAACAAGATTGTCACCTTCAAGTACGACTGGTGATATTTTTGTTTCATTATTAAAATATAGCTTATACTTTAATGTGTGCGTAAAGTTACACTTATATCAAGCAGTGCTACTTTATGTACTAAAACAGAGGGTATAGTTATTACTTTCCGCACACTTATACAGAACAGCAATTTTTCTAACAAGTAATGGAGAGTTCATCCCGCGAGTGTTAGAAACAGTATTTTTCTACGAGTAACTCTTGCAGGTCCTGCTTCCCGCACTCATGGTAGTGCGGGAAGTAAACCTTTAACACACTAGTGCGGGAAGTGACGCGGAAAGTAATCACTTCTCGCACCAGTTAGATCTCAGATCACTTCCCGCACCGCTCTGAATTGGCTTACTTTCCGCACTACCAAGAGTGCGGGAAGAAGGACCTTACCACATGCTCTGGGTGTCCTTCAAAATTTTTTGTAATAACAGCTAGCAATACATAATAATATGACATACTGGAGTAATAGCATAATAATATGATATACTGAAGTAAACGCTTTCCCAATATCGACAAAGCTTTTACTGATGACTCTCCGGTCATTATTTGTGATCGAGAGGGCCGGTAAGTATATTTAAAATTACTCCAAAAGGAAGTTTTTCAAATTTGACTATTTTGTCGAAATAAAAGTATAGATAGCGAGCTTTCATTGTAATCTAGTCTTGTTCAAAAGTATCTCAACGAAATGTTTCGTAATAAAATTTTATGAAGGTGAATGCTGGAATGGAGAAGTTTTCGCCTCTTACCCTGCTAGCCTCAATTCTCGGATTTGATTTAAAAAAGCAAGAGCGACATAATTGTAAACTTATTTCACCATGTAATAGCGGTAAATATCCCAAATGTGCTTTACTTTAGGCCAGTTACGTAAAATTTTTTACAATAAAAAAATTCATTTCAAATCAGATCGTCTTCATTTCTCTGAAATGCCAAGAAAGGGCACAGATGGTAAATTTAGTAAGGATGTACAACTGTAGGTGTCCTTTAAAAACGGTTTGTCACTATAAAAGTATTCATGACATAATAGGATCTTCAGCTGGAGTGCCACAAAAGTTTTAGCTGGCAATAGTTTTCCTCGTTAAATTAAACCAATTTCCATGGCTTAAATATTTTTTCGAAAACAAGTTCTGCTTTACATACATATATTGTATATTAATTATTATTCATAGCGCAATTTAAAATGTTATCTATCTAATTATATACATTAAGTAACATATTCGATACCATTCCTTGGATTGGGGAAAAACCGTTAAGTTTCTTATGCGTCTAAAATACCTAACCTAGGTATTTGAC
>MU191694.1:152-33946 GCA_016904865.1 Pissodes strobi
ATCAGCTCCAGACTTTGTACTTTGGTGTTCTCCAGCCTGGGGGAGGAGGATGGGATTTGATGGGCCATATCCCATGGCAACTCGGAATGGCGGGGGCGTTACTCCCCGTAATCAAACTTCTCTTACCAGTTTGACGTTCCTGTTATACATCAATGTCTCGTGTACCAGCAGACCAGCTCAATTTTTTTTTGCCCATATTTCTGCAACGGAGCCTCGGATCGGAAATCTGACAAGCGATGACCTCGTTTCACAGGGTCATCAGTAGGGGGAGGGAATTATAGTAAAAAAAAAGTTCGGAAAGTTAATAAAAATATTATAAAACGAAATAAAAAAAAAGAAATAATAAATAATCAAAAGATTGTATGGAAAGTTAATAAAAGTATTATAAAATCAAATAAGAAAAAAAATGAACAAATTGTTCGGATAGTTATTAAAAGTGTTATAAAACGAAATAAAGAAAAAAATTTAATAAAAAAAACTTCGCAATTTCTAATATCTCTTTCAGAATTTTCACTTCAGTTGTGTGCTTATAAAGGTGAGGCACATTTTTATTTATTTGAATGTATAGAAGAAATTTAAACAGTTATCGATTATTAATTCTTTCAGTTGTATTACCAAATTTGTCGTCGCAGATCGCTTCACAACATATGGTAATTTCTTAATCTTGTCTTTTTTCGTCTTGGTATCCAGTCAAACATTTAGAAAAAAAGCAATTTCGGATAAAAAAAATGATTAATCGAAAAAAGCCTTAAAGAGGTAAATTGGTTCCCAACCAGATTTTCGCATCGATCAATGACATGGCAAAGTAACCTGAGTAAATTGTTTAGTAGATAACATTCATTATAAATTGATTTACTAGCAATCTTGATATTTTTGAATGTCATTGTAGTGTAACAGAAATTTCAGATGTTATCTGAAGTATTTGATTGTATATTAAATGAATGTATAATTAGTTAACACCTGTGAGTATACAATGATGGATATGAGATCACTAAATATAGATTTACTGCGTTTTAAGAGAACAGTTATTTTTATCTAATGTTATTATGTGCATACTTCCTTATCACAAACATAGCGGAAACTATTCTTTGGCCAAAAAAACATTCCCTAAAATAACCAGTGTTGTATTTGTTTTATTCTTAGAACTACGTTTAATATAGATTTAAACAATTTGACTAATAATTCTATTTACAATTATTGCCTACGTGTACAGGGTGTCCTAAATTCAAGCCCCATCATTGGGATCTCGGAAACTAGAAGAGATACGAGATCGGTTAAATGGAGGCATAGTTGCGCAGTTTGATGCTGATCAAAATGCCACCTTTAAAGTTTAAAAATTCCGAATACTTCCGAAGATTTTTGGAATAAACCGAATATTCCCGATTTCATTTTTATTTTTTTATGACTCTATTTGAATAGATATAACAAAATAAATTTCACATTTTCATTGCTACTTTTTCTGTTCTTCAAGATTGTGGTATCAGACTTTCAAGCCGACGTTTCGTCTTTGAGCTGCTATCATCAACTTTGTTTTTTTAAATACGACCCTGGAGTTTTTATTACGGATTTTAAGAGCTATTAAGGTCCCAAAACCAATTATGTATCGCACTTATTCGAAAAATTCATATTAGTGACATTTTCCATAAGAAATCATGTGTTAGAGAGAGACATAAAATAGATTTTTAATAGGACTAAAAACAAAAACCTTTTTTTACGCATTAACGATTTGCATAACGAAAGCTTAAAGACTAGCATAAGAAGTGGTTAATAAAAAATAATATAATTATTAAAGTGTAAACCCTCAAACCCTAGGCTCTAGGCTATATTTTTAGCAATTTACCCAAGTAAATAGTTGTGTGGGATTAGATTTGAAACAAATAATAAATTTCACATTCTTATTGTTGTATCGCACTTTTTCGAAAACATCATTTTAATGATTTCCTGGTAAGATCTTACCAAAAATCTGTTTTCTGTCTATCTCTAACAATGAGTTCTTATGAAAAATGCCATTAATATGAATTTTTCGATTAAGTGCTAAGCATCATCGATTCTAGGACCTTAGAAGCTCTTAAAGTCCGCGATAAAAATTCCAGGGCCGTATTTAAAAAAACAAAGTTTATGATGGTAGCTCAAAGACGAAACGTCCGTTTGAAAATCTGATAACACCATCTTGTAGAAAAGAAAAAGTAACAATGAGAATGTGAAATTTATTTTTTTATATCTATTCAAATAAAGTCATAAAAAAATAAAAATAAAATCGCGAATATTCGGTTTTTTCCAAAAATCTTCGGAAGTGTCCGGAATTTTTAAACTTGTAAGGTGGCATTTTGATCAGCATCAAATTGCGCAACTTTGCCTTCATTTAACCGATCTCGTATCTCTTCTAGTTCCCCTGATCCCAATGATGAGGCTCGAATTTGGGACACCCTGTCATTCTAAAAGACCATAAGTTGCTGCTCAAAATTTATGCAAATCTTTAAAGCTAAGCGATGAGAAAATCATTGGACCACTTATTATAAAAATTAGAACATTTTTGAATCATTTGCAAAGTAAATGAAAGAAGTCATTAAGATCGAATTCCAGAATTATAAGTGAGAATCGGTCGTAGTTAAGTAAACCATTTTCTGTCAGCAACGATAGACAAAAAAGTATTTTTGCACCCTCAACATCTTCAGGCAAGTTTGAAAATTATTATTAGAATTAAGTAGGTATACGTATATAAAAAATAATTACATTTTTATATTATTGATAGTTTTTCAAATCAACTACATGTTCATCGACTAATGTTAATGAAAGTAATCGTTATGAAGTTATTTTGATACAGACAGTTTAATTCTAACACAAACTAACCCATGTTCAGAAAACACATTTTTACAGAGCAGTATATTTATTTAAGTAGGAGCAAAAGTGATACTTTTTGTTGCGAGTTCGTAGGTTTGACAAACACAGCGAGTCGAGCAGATGCCATTCAAGCAACTAGAACGACACTGATCGAACAAACAGAATTGAATGCAATTACGGTACTTATGGCAAACGCTTCTAGCGAATTAAGAACTCTATTTATGTTTAAGAACCCTCAGGATCTTGATGACGCATACGCCATCACTTTCAACCATTCAATTGTCGAACAGTAGATTAATGCTAGACAAACACCAATTTTTTCACAATAAAGTTCCACATAAACCCCTATTAAATAAACCAAATTTTCCACATTTTGTCTAATATAACCAAATTTCCCACCTCAAGGAAATAAATATGTTTCCAACATAAATTTCGCAGAATCAATCTCAAAATTCAGTAATCAATCCAAACAATTTTAACTCTTATAATACACCAAAATCAGCCTTCCCATCTCAGCCTATTAATATACAGCCACGTCAGCAAATACATTGCAATTTTCCAACCAACCGACAAGTTTTCGGATATCCAAAAAAAGGTTTTTTCCAAAGAAAACTCTCATAAGCCAACCGAGCCCCCTAAACCCATGTCAGGTGTAAGTGCCACACCTAGAAGAACATTCCAAACCCCTTCCAAAAAAGACCTAATTATTGGACTCAAAACCCTCACAAAAACCCTTTGCAATTCCAAGAATTGACATATTTAGCTGACGGAACACCTATCGTTAACCAAAACTCTGCACATTGTATGGATACACTAGAAGACGAAACTTATTACCCTATCAATCAATCTCTTGACCAAAATCAAGAAGAACAATTGCATGGAGAATATATCCATATCCATGAATTAGAAAGTCAAATAGAAGAAAAATTCGATTATAGCCCCGAAACTGAAAACGGAAAGAGTAAGCCTTCCAAAAGGACACTCCTTCATAAACCTAAATAGTTTTCAAATCAATTCACTACCGCACATAGAAATAAAAAATTCCAATTAAGCTACTTATAGACACAGGTAGTCACACTTCATTATTACGACCCATTATTGCAGAACAAAATTTCCCAAAACATATTTCAATCTAATCACACATTAGTTACCTGTATTGGCAACACAGAAACAAGAGACAAAATCAAAATTCCCCTTCTAAATGAATTCGGTATTAGTGTAAACCTAGAATTTATTCTCTATAACTTCCATGATTTCTTTGATGGAACGAAATGGATATCATTCCAGACTCCGATTTCTCCCTATTAAGATCCGATCATTTCAATTCCGGAGATTATTAATAAAACAATTTCCACAAATTCTTCATTAGCCAAATTCAAAACTAACCTTCACAAATCAAATTAAACATGAGATAAAAACGTCTGACGATATCCCTATTTATACGAAATCTTATAGGTATCCATATGTCCACAAGCAGGAAGTCCAAAGACAAATTAATCAAATGTTAGAAGACGAAATTATTCGCCCCCCTTCAAGTCCTTGGAGTTCACCCGTTTGGGTTGTTCCCAAAAAAGTTGACGCATCTGACAAACAAAAATGGCGCATAGTCATTGACTATAGAAAAATAAACGAAAAAACAATCGACGACAAATATCCTCTTCCCGACATTTCCGATATTCTAGACAAATTAGGACGGTCACAATATTTCACGACCCCAGATTTAGCCTCCGGATTTCATCAAATTGAGATGCATGAAAACTCGATAGCCAAAACGGCATTTAGCGTAGAAAATGGCCACTACGAATATGTTCGTATGCCATTTGGCCTTAAAAATGCCCCAGCCACATTCCAGCGTGTTATGGACAACGTTCTGCCTGATATTCAAGGGAAAATATGCCTTGTCTACATAGACGACATTATAATATTCTCTACATCGCACAGTGGAACGAGCCTTAGTTAATCTGTGGACATTTGGCATAATGTGAAAATGAGCATAATGGTTCGGTACTAATATTTATTTAATTTTGAAGTATATATCTGTATACTAAATTTGTTACTTTTTACAAATATTTACTTAAGACCTGTTTTCAGGGATATGAAAGTTAGGTGTTTTGCAATTGTCCAGAATTGTGAAATTTTTATGATTAGTTTTAGGCCGTTTATATTCTGATTTTTTAAAATTAAATTTAACTCCTGTAGAGGATTTTTTTGTATTTTTAAACTACTTTAAATTGCATAGACTGTCTGACGTTTTCTCTATGACATAAATGTCAAATAATTGAATTTATATTGCAAGCAAATATTAAGTCCTAGTTATCTTAATTTATCCAAAACATTCCAAAAACAATGTTTGGGCATCATAGACCAACATGTCCACATATTAAATGCATAACAAAATGCTGCCCCGGTCTGCCTCCGTAAAAGAAAATAATTAGGAATTATTTAAAATATATTATTTTTAATCGTAAGCCAATACTTGCTTCAAATTATCATAATTTATTCAAAATCTTGCAAAAAGTCAATCATTGCAAGTAATAAAGAATCATGCCCACATATAATTTCACCATAAAATGCTTCCCTAGTCTGTCCCCCTTAAGAAAATAATAATTATAAATTATTTAAATGAATGATGATTTTTTTTTCATCATTAACTTATGAGATCCTACAGACAAAGCCACTCAAGAAAAATTTCACGAAAAGGCAGCAACGAAGATGTATTTAAATATTTTCTTTTAGACTCTGATCCTTTAATTACAAATTTGCGACCTAAATTTAATCATAAAAATCAAGATATTACAGAGGAAATTGTAGAATTAATCGATATGAATTAATTATTTTCATTGGATACTGTTTTGAATTCACATTGCCAGTTTTTCAAATGGGATCTTAAATGAAAGTGTACCTTCGATAACTTCACTTTTATTGTGCAATGAACAAGACCATAGCACACCTTAATAGCATTTTGGTTGAAATTACCACAAATTCAACTACTATTACTATTGTTACAATATTAGGACCATAAATTAAAACATGATATTTGCCTCGACTTGCCAGACACGAGACGATCATTCAGTAATCTACTTACTTACAAAATTACATATTACATGTGAACTACTTGCCAGTTTGACAGCTTGACCTAAAAACATAGGTAGAGCACCTGGATTCGCGAAGGGTGGAGAAGGTGATAGGAAGGTTAATTTTTAAACGCGTTAGTGACAATAAACAATGTAGGATAAATATCAAATTGGAAACTGCAACAGATACCATTACGTTAAAATTTATTAATAAATTTTAATTAACAAAATTGAGAGATAATTTGCCACTACCCGGTTTTTGTGGCAATGATTTATTACATTAAGAAAAACCTAAATAATAACCATAACAAAATAACGTTACAAAAATCGTTTTCTATTTTTTTTTCTCGATAACGGTGGCAGATACGAAAAAACTACAAGAGACCAAAATTTTTCTTAGCAAAACAGAAAATTTATTTTGCATTATAGAATCTAACAGCGGCTCACCGCAAAAAAGTTCAGGATCAAACAAGAATAACTGCCCATTAATCGAAGTCCACTACGATGTATCAACTAGTGCTGGCAAAAACCGTGAAAAGTTGAAACTGGTTATTCGGTTTTCTTAAAACCGATTTCGGATAAAACCGGGTATTCGAATAATAGTGAAAACCGGGTATCCGGATAACAGGTTAACCGGTTAATCGGATAACCGGTTAATCGGTTAATACACAGTCATAATAGGCTAATCATAATGTATAATTTGTTCTTAAGCATATTTGCATTAGTTCAGTTTCCCTGTCGATTAGGGCACAATCATTAAATTCTAGTGAGTTAAATTTATTCCAGTTCTTAGTCGTTATTGAAATAAACCCCAAGTTAATAATTAAATTAAAAATATTGTGTATTACAAATTACAACCGATATAAATCTGAGCAAAAAAATATTACAATTTTTTAAAACTAAAATAAATATAAAGGTATTCTATTAAAGGTAGATATTATTTTTCAATCGCCCTCTAAAAGCATTTCCAAATATAATCACTGTCCAGTAGGTATGTGGTATGTTAAGAAATTCCAAATACCCAGTTTTTACTTTACTTTCTATCTTTCTTACCATTACTTGAGAATCCGGTGGCCCAGTGCCATGTAACTAGATAACCGAATAATCGATTAATCGGTTAACCGAGAAACCGGTTAATCGATTAATTGGTTAAACGAGAAATCGGGTAATCGGTTAACCGAGTATCGGGTTAACCGGTTTCGGTTTTTTGAAAAACCGCTGATAATCCGAAACCGGTTAATCGACTATCCGAAAAACCGTCTTCGGTTGCCAGCACTAGTATCAACCGTCCAAGTAATTAGCGAAAAGGAAATATTAGTACTACCCGCTAAACCAGTTGAAGTCAAAGACAACTGCAAAAATGTCGGCAACCTTGAGAAATTAACTAATCCAACGTTAACTACTCTAACTGATTGTTCTATAGAAATAGACAATCAAAATATTGCAAATGAAGCAAAAGCAAAAAACCTTTTCAGTTTAGAACTACCAAAACTTATTCTAAACTATACAAATCCAGTGAAAGTGACGAAAATGCACTTAAATAAGTTAAACCACGAAGAGATATTAAACACACAGAAAATATTATCCAACGTTAAATTCGAAGAACTGACCAATCCTGGAATCGCAAAAACCCAATGGACGATATCATCCTTCGCACTCTTAGCAATCCTTGGACTAACTTCAACAGTCTTATGGCACAAATGCAGAAGATTCTTTCCCTTACTCAAGGAGGGAGGAGTTATGTAATAAAAATTCTCCTTTCTTAAAAGCTCTTAACCGTGTTTAGGTGTAAGACAATGACAATCAAATAAAAATAGACCAAGCGTTTCATTCATAAATACTAAAAATGACGATACTACAAAAAAACGCTTTGTTGTGGTGATAGAATGTGAAACGTTCTGTCAACATGAAAACTACCAGTGGCGTACTATTTTGGGTTTTAAAAAATGCTTAATAATACTTCGTTTCAGATTTCAATCACCATTATTATTTCGAATTATATATTTTTAAAATTGGTATAATTAAATATATGTACTCAGTGTTTTAAAAAAGTTACGATTGTATGGGATTATTCTTTTAATTTTTACTTCATTCCAATATTTTTCCAAAAAAGCTTATTAAAACTTTCAAATGATAAAAAAACTTCTTTAGATCTAATAAATCAGCTATTTGAACACATGATATGAACGTAGAAAAATGACTCTTTATAGTAAAAGCTATGAATTAATATTTGAAATAAATATAAAAATACTTTTTGCTTACTTAATAACAGGTATAATTTATTAAACATAAAAATAATATCAGTAATACATAATATAACAGTAGGTAGTCAACATATAGTACAATATGTAATTTGTAAAAATTATTCGATGTTGCTGGTGAGAAAGGCCTTTTATAAAAGTACTTAGCAAATCGATTTCTTGAATTAAAAATATCAAAAAGATCATTAAAGTTTTGAATAAAATTAGCAGTTGATTCCACGTCTTGAAACTCCGAATGTTTTAAATCTTTACCTAAATAAATCAGAGCATCAGCTACACTTTTACTCAGAGTTTGGGCTGCTAATTTTACCTTCATTTTTTCACGAGCCCATTGCAAATGGCGGGTTTTTATTTTTGTGGCAGCTTGCAATCCTTCAATCTGTTGTAAATTTGGTTAAAAATTGCCACTAAATTTGTTTATTTTGATATTTAATATCTTTTAAGGAACCAAAGCAATTCCGAATTAACTTAAGCATATGACATGGATCTAAAAAAATAAAAACCTTCTCATTTGTAATGGAGTGGTTAAAATAAGTTTTAAGGTCATATGGGTTGCTGAAATTTGCACCTAGTTTTGTAGCCATTGTGAAATTAGCTGGAGCACCATCAAAGGTGACAGAAGTTACAGTCACTCCTGTTTCATGCACAAATTCCAAACATTTTTTTAAAAGTTCCGATTTTATAACCCCACCCAAACCATCTAAAAGAAAATATCCTACAGGGATTTTCCAAGACTGATTTAAAGGGACTAATAAAAAGACCAAAGCTTCTTTTGCTTCAGGAAGCACATCTCCATCCAATTTAGCTCCAATGTCAATATGGCCAGTAAACGTATGTCCTGTCCATTCGATTTGTTTACGAATAGACATTTTATCAAAAACCAAATTGAACAGAATTTGTTTTCCATGTGAGGCAGCTTCATGAGACTTCAGTTTAAGAGCAGTAAGCGCCTCGTCTGTGAACCCTGGAGATCCGTCTACTGTCCTGAACCATTTTGATAGGGTTGACAAAAGGCAGTGCCCTATTAAAAGTGTTTCTGACAAAACTGTAAGCCCTTGGTGAGTAAAAGGATAACGTTAAAGCAAAGGAACGAACCACTGGATCATATTTCTTCTTAGATGGTCCTTTTAACATCCTTTCCAACACCTGTTTTGAAGGTCCAGAAAGAGATGCCTAAAAACAAAAAGCAAATGTTTAAATTTGAAGGACAATCCCGTAAAATTAATAATTAAATTTCTGCTCTTACATATATTTATACTGAAACTCTTCTAAAATAACAATATTTAGAATAACAACAAAATTTTAATGAAATATACACGGAAAAAAATCTATTCTTATTATAAGATTATTAATCTTAAGTCAACCCTAAACTGTATTTCCTATGCCGCAAGGATAGTTATTCTTCAATTAAACAAAACGTTATTTTTATTTAGTAAGATTAAGTTAGTACTGATTTAAGAAGAGTAGATACTTGAAATAAGTATAGGGGTATGATTGTTTCATGAAGATTGGTATATTTATATTATACCTATATAATGCTTCAATAGATTCTGTGTTATACTTTAAGTAAAAATAATACAAGTTCTTTAAAATGGAATATATTCTTAAAATAAGTATAAACTGGATTTAAATCAAAAATAACTATTCTGCCTGTAAACATACGACAGGCTTCAATGAAATGCAATATATATATTATTGGGCGGTTTTTCGTGTGAAATCGTTAAACGTGCTTAAAAATGGAAGAATTATTGAACTCCTGGAACTTGGAATAAATTATTCGAAAGTTTTTAGCTATTAATAATAATGTGATTTTATATTGCAAGTGATATCAAAATGCGTGCACGCTGCCAGCGTGGGTAGGCATTTGATAACAGTTACAATGTAAAATCACATTATTATTGATCTTAATAGCTAAAAACTTACCTAAAAACATTGGAATAATTCCAGGATATCAATAATTATTCCATCATTAAACACTTTTAACTATTTCACACGAAAAACAACCGCCCGCCATTAAATCGTCTTCCATGCTATACGGCCGCACAACCACAAATAACATTACAGGCGACGTGGAGACGAACGTGTTTAATCAATTATTCGCATTGAAGACTATAGTCGGTACTCAAGAATAGTAGGTAAATGCAATATTAACTATTCTTGGTATAAGAAATATACGATGTGTCAATACAAATATATATTTAAACATAAAAATAGAGTTTGGTTTCTTGATTGGAGTGTGATAATTATTACAAGAAGAACAAACTTTCTCTATTTAAGCCTAAAAGTGTATTATAGAAATAAGAATACCAGACACTTCTTTGAAGATAAATATACCTTTCATAGAAGAATTTTTTTTCTTCAATATATCCTGCCTGCTATTCTTATTCTAACTATAAGATAATTGAAATCAAGTAAATAAGCAACTTACATTCAAGAATAGCTGCATATTTAAATTATGCCTTGTATAAACTTTACTGAAGCATTATATACTTGCACCAAATATTTATATTTAAGGATAAGACTATTCTTATTTAGAGATTTGTTTTGTTCCGTGTAGGTATACATTTTCCTGCTTTTTTTTTCTTTTAATTAAATCTAAGAATAAAAATTCAAATAATTGTGAGCCAAACGGCACATAATTAGATTTTTTTTTAATATGAAAATATTACCCGTATTGCCTCCTCCGACACCTCTGAAATTAATGATTTTTCTTTCAGCAATTTTAGAAGATCTTTCAAGGTGTTAGTTCTTAATCTTAAACGATTTACAGTGGTTTGAAGGGATTTGATCTTCCTGCTTTGATTGACAACAGTTTCCCTTATTTTCCTAAATTTTGCTTTGCTTTTTTTGGTGTGGCAAAATCATCACTTGATAAATCTCCAATGTATCTCCTTTTTCTAAAATTAAACAAAAACATAAAGAAATACGTTAAGAACTGCAAGTACGTTGCAACTTTCTATGTAAAAAAAATACCTTTTTTGAGGAACTTCAACCAGCCTAAGCTTCCCTCTAAATTCAGAACTTTGCCCCACCGTATTTGAAGAAAGATTCAGTCGTGTTGAAGGGTCAGCAATAGCTCTAAGCAACTCCACTTCAGTTTCTGACGCTGTTAAAGTGGCTGAAGATGAGGTGATTTTCATATCTGCCTTAGTTCTCTCTGTAAAATCGAAATCATATGAGACTGTAAGTAAAAAGAAAGTTTATTTATTATAATTTTCAAATAAATAATAAGTGAAATATGTTATTTATTTATTTGAATATAAAAAAAACGTTTATAAACCAACCTTCTTCAATTTTAGAGCCAGAAGTAAGATAATCCATTTCAGACAATAATGAGCTTTCAATGGTGGATTCAACTTTATCTACTGGTACCACTCTAAAATAAAATTAACATAACCTATTAAATATATGAACTATGTAAGTAAACAATATATTTAAAACGATACATAAATTTTGTTGATCTATTCTGATACTTTCAAATTATTTCAAATAATGTCTGATATTATTTCATTTGTGTTATGTAAAACCTAATAAAAGGAATTAGTAAATTAACTATATTATTTTAAATTATTTAAATGAACCAACCTACCTTTCCTTAATATATAAACATTTGTCACAATGAATATTGAGATATTTAACATATCCAATAGAGTCCCCATGTGTAACCTGTAGTTTACCAAATTTACAATATTTTGAATGTTCCCACTGCATTGCCATACCCCAATTAAAAAATACAAGTGGAAATTCGCACATTGTCGAATGGTTCTAAAATTAATTGAATAATTCATTATCAAAACAAGAATAAATAATCTTTGTTTGAATTGAAAATAATGAAAAAAGCTTACTCTCGAGTATCAGCAACAACATTAGTTTTGTAAGTGTAATGTCACCTATATCAGGTTCTTCTTTGTCAGTTGTTTGAGGAGAACTAGTAAGTATTTCTTTTGATGTAGCTAGTCCTTTAGGAGTCGCTCGATCACGGGTAGAATCTGAATCGTCATTAAACAGTCTACAAGCATAACAACAAATATATAAAAAAAACATTAAGAGGTGGGAAATATTATTATCAAACTGTATTTCAATTAAAATAATAAAATTAAGCAGTGATAATCCATTAGTTTCAGATTTATACCCACATCAAGATGTGCATTTAAAAACCTGTAAAATAGTTGCATACCTAACAAATATTCTCAAAAATTTAAAAGTCTACTAATTTTGAAAATCAAGACAACGAAAAATTTTGCATTGCATAAAAAAATTTGCAGTTATGACTTTTAAATGTTTTTGTTGTAATATTTTTTTACAACTATACTAGAAGATATAAATATGAGAATGACAAATTAGCAATAAGTCCAGCAATAAGTATTGCGTGGGCTAAAAAGGGACTGCCAATGATATGTGATTTAAATTTATTTATCGGAATGTAAAAAATTTCTCTTCCATTGGCTATAATATCCTATACACTAAAAAAAAATACGTAAGTTCGTTTAGGAAATAAATTATTTAGGCAGGTACAATTAGGTGGGTACATTTATTCTTATTTAAATAAATACTTTCTTGGCGTAAAAAAAAATTATGTGCCTCACCTTCATAAGCACACAACTGAAGTGAAACTTCTGAAAGAGATATTAGGAATTGAGTTTTTGTAAAGCATTTTTTCTCAACTCTTGTTTTCGATTTTGACACTTTGCTTTTTTTGCTTTTTTCATCGTTTTTTTTCGCCGAAAATCGCGTTTCTCTAACTTTTTTTTTTTTTTTAATTTCGTTTTATAATACTTTCATTAACTTTCCGAACAATTTTTGTCCCTCTTCTTTTGGATTTTATAATACTTTTATTAACTTTCCGTTTCTTTTTATTATTTTTTTTTTCTAATTTTTTAACTTTTCGAACATTTTTTATGTTTTTTCTAATTTTTTCCCATTTTTTCAATTTTTTTTTCATACAGCATTTTTTTCCTTCCCATTTTTGCCATCCCCGATCTCGTAGCTGAACTCCGCCTTTTTTCGCCGAAAACAGCGTTTCTCTAACTTTTTTTTATTGATTTTTTATTTCTTATTTCGTTTTATAATATTTTTATTAAATTTCGGAACAATTTTGTACGTTTTTTTTCAATCTTTACCTATTTTTCGAAAATAATTGGGTATCCGGGGAATTGGGGGTATAACTACTCTCTTTTGACTATACCTATGCCAACATACCAAATTGAAAATTTGTTTAACTATATAAAAAATTTTAGATTAGAAGGGTTACTTTATACAAAATATACCTACAGAATTGTATTCTATTAGGTACTAAGTAAGGTACTAAGTAAGTTATAGAAATTGTACTCGTATAATGGTTACTTACTTTCTATATATATTGGAAGAGCCTGGAAGATTTGTCAATGCATCAAATGGCACGGGCTTTTTGGGATTTGCACCAGTTTTTAAATATTTAACCCCAGATTTTTTCATTAAGATATCTTCTTTGGAAAAATGAATTTCACATACCACTGCTCTTTGGGGCATCGGCTTGGTTACATCAATGCCCAATATAGTTAGCCACTTCTCTCTTTTACCAGGATGCAGTGGAATTCTATTAAAAAAAAGTAGAGAACTCGAAAGAAAACTTGATGCTTCGTTACACACATTTTTGATTGAAAATATTACATATACGGAACCAGAAATAGCTTTTTTATTAAAACATAGCATGGGAAATGATTTTATCTACAGAATCTTTATACAGATATAATTTATATCTCGATTCATATCTTAAAATGCTTAACTATTTTTGTAGTGCTTTCCGAGAGAACGGCACTGTTGTAGTAATGTCACTTACCTATGAAAGGAAATATTTTCATGGGAAAAATCACTGATATTGCACACTTGACAAATTCTCACCATTATTACACAGTTCCCTTATAAAAAATATGGTAAAATAGTGCTAAAAACACTTTAAAACCCACACATTTTCACAAAACCAAATCTTAAACGACATGAGTGACATGACAAACAATCAATGTCAATTTTTTTTAATCGTCATGGCATTACGCATTTACGCCTCCTAGTTTATAGCGTTGCCAAGTCTAACAAGAATAAAGCAAAATAGACTTTAAAACATTGGGAAAATAAAAAAATAATATGTATTAGTTTGAAAACATCATTGTTTTTAGAGAAGTTTGAATAAAACAATAGAAAGAATCTAGATATCTTTGTTATGCGCAATTTAAAGTTGTTGTTTTTTAAGTAATTTGTGAAGGAATAAAATCATGTGATCTACTAATTTAGTGATGAACTGGCAATTCCATGGCTAACATTTATCAGAAAACCCCACGTGCTTTCATTCAGATAACTGCATCGTTCATTCAGGTACCTCCTAGTGGTTTGCATGTGAGCTGTTGTCGTATTACGTATTTAGTGTAATTCCCAGTCTATTTTTTATTTGATTGTCATTGGTGTAAGACATTTATAGTATTGCATAAGTGCGCTATTTTTACTTAAGCTTTTAGACGATAAGACAGCTTTATTATTATGATAGTTCCCCTCTTCCTATAAAAAAGAAATTGTACCCTTTTTGAAGCGCATTTAACTTTCGGTCTTCTTGTAGTTACTATGTCACATTGTCTATATTTCTTGTATTAAAATTGTTTTTAAAAACAAGATTTCTTTATCAAGGAACATTAACTCGCGTGAGAAATGAGAGTGATTGTTTATGCGGACGCCTTATCTTTGTTTACGTTATCGAAGTAATAAAAACTTTACGATGATGAAGAGGATTTTGACTGGGATTTAACAGAATTTTGAAGACTAACTAAAACTAACCAAAAACTTAAATTTGATTATAACATATCGGAATCTGTTCAAACGACTAAAATAAATTGGAACTAACTGAAACTAACCAAAAGCAGCAAAACGGGCTAAAACGTATCGGAACAGGTTACAAAAATTAAAGTAAATTAAAACTAACCAAAACGAACCGAACTGTGGTGACTACCCAAAACTAACTAAAAATATTAAATTTGATAACAAAACTAACTAAAAGCACCAAAACAGGCTTAAACAGATTGAAAATATTGGTTACGTTTTTCCGTCGATTTTGACAAAATCAGAACTTTTGCGACTAAGCAAAACTAACCAAAATCAATAAAATTAGTTATAACGTATCGGAACCGGTTCAAATGACTGAAATAAATTAAAACTGACTGAAATTAACCGAAACTTGATTGAACGACTATCCAAAGCTAACCAAAAGTAAGTAACCCAAACTAAAAATAGCTAAAACGTATCGGAACAGAATAAAAATATGAAAGTAAGTTGAAACTAACCCAAATTAACCGAATTTTGGCGACTAACTAAAAATAACCAAACACATTAAATTTGAGTATAACGTATCGGTGTCTATTCAAATGACTAAAATAAAATGGAACTAACTGAAACTAACCGAAAGTTGATTCAACGACTAACCAAAACTAACCAAAAGCACTAAAACGGGCTAAGACGAATCGACAGGTTAAAAATATTACAGTAACATTAAGGCTAATTATATATTAATAGATTTTCCTATCTACAAGTGGAGGGCAACTTTTCAGATCTTCATATTCGCACCTTTTTTTATTTTATTTATTTTTATTTTATTTTTTTAATTGATATTATTATTTGACTTAATTATTAATTATGATAATGTATAATATTAATGTTAAAAATGCATATCTTTAATTAAATATACTATATAAACACTCGTGTTTGTATTTTTACTTTTTTAAACTCTGCTTTTAAAAACTATTTGAATTACAACACAAATCACAGTTTTGCTTTTTAATTCATCATTTTCAAATATAAGATATTCGCTTTTTGTGGTAAAAAACGTAATTTTTATAGATAATTTTAAAACAGAAAGCTCAAAAGAATTGTGTTGTCAGTTTTGGCGTTATTGTTATATTATAAGGGGGAACACCAAACTCAAATCTACAGTATCAAAATAATTATTTTTTTGTTGTTGTTGTGAGGTGAAAGAACGCACGTTGGGTCTGATGATGCCCCTAATAAGGCGAAACCTTTAACCTGAGACAAATTATAATTATTTTGATACTGTAGATTTGGAGTTTGGTGTTCCCCCTTATAATTTAAAGTCAGTATCTTAGGGCAATAATGGATGATTTTTTCGTTATGGTTATATTTTGAAAACTGATCCTTACTATCAGAAAAACACTTTATGATAAATTCGTGAAAGTGTCATAAGAAAGTTTTCAATGTTGCTGACAAATAATGTGGTCTTAGTTTTTCCAAAAAATCGTTAATAAGACTTTTTTATAAAGCTACATCTATTTTTAATTTACCCCCTCCCAAGCAGGGCCAATGATTGATTCAAAATGTGTACATGTGCCTGTAGTAATGGAACCTGTAGTAACCAAGCACGAAAATATCATAATATCACGACTCCAAATAAATTATCCAATATTAACAAATGTATTGGGGTAACACATAAGGCTGAATTTTCTAATTTTAATTTTTAACGGGGCAGGTAAAATACTCTAAATTTTGTTATTGAAACTTCCAACCCAGACTAATTATTATTATTATTTGTAAATTATTATGTAGCAGATATTTTTATTTAGTTTATTATTTCTTATTTAATTGCTTTTTTCTTTTCAGAATAATGGGCGCACTCTCTAATAAGTTGGAAAAATTTTGGGAATTTGGTATAGGTCGGATGGTAAGTTTTATGTCCAGTAAGAAAATTTAACATCTGTCCACATCTGGAACATATTTGACAATTTAACAAAGTTGACTATCGTGAAGAACCCCTTTAGGTTGATAAAAGCAATTTACACTATAAGCATCCTTTCTTGGATGATAGGAACGGAATGCCATCATACCAAATACAGTGTGTAACAAAAATATGGAACACTCGAAATATCTCAGGTATCGCTCACCTAAATTTAAGAAATTTTGTACACTTAGGTGTAAAATTATGCCTGATTCAATGGTGAGTTCCGCATTATTGCCCAGTTTACCGTTTGGCCGTAATCGATAGGAAATTGTTTTTTCTTTATTGGAACACTATATTTTATTAGATTTTCGAATTTTGCTTAAAATTCTCAATCATTTTTATTAAGAGCACTTTTTCGAAATTAAACAGGTTTTTAGAAAATCATGGTCAAATATCGATATTTTAATGTATACAGTGTGCCACAATAAACAATAAAATAATTTAAAGGTTGATGAAAACTATCCGGTGGACAAAATTTGGATTATCATTGCAACGTTCCATCAAGGTTTCGCAAAATTCCAATCGCCTATCGTAACCATCTTCGAAGAGTTCTTGCACCAGTGTTATTCAGAGTATTACGCTCTTTCTGCCCTTCTAATGGGCGCAAAACCTTCACTCCAGCTTAGAAGAAACTGGGAGTGAATAATCCCAAATCGAAAGAAAAATTTTAATTTTGAGAATTTAAAATTAGATATTAAATGAATTTACGTATGTCAATGCGTAAGCTAAAACGAGTTGTCACCGAGCGTATAAATTAGGCCCTAGCTCAAATGTCAGAGAGTAGGGGTGGGTTGATTTATTTAAGGCGCCACGGGCTTGTAGACAGTATAAGCGAGAAATGCCCCAAAGTTGAAATATGGATCTCGTTTTAGCTTAAGCTTCGCCACAAAATAAATGAGTACCAAAAATTTGTTATTTATTTCTATCACGAAAACCGATCAATAAAACAACAAAAATAAGTTAGATTAGATATATCTGATCTGATATACCGGCAATTTATCAGTATTATTAATGGAAAAATAATTACCCAAAAATTAATTAAAAATCTAAGTTGATAATAAGCATGTACCCAAATTAACCGAAAAACTAAAGTCGGTGAAAAACAAATACTCAAATATTAATCAAAAATAACTAAAGTGAGTGATAAACAAATACTCGAATATTAATCAAAAGTAGCTCAAAAACGTTTCAATTATTGAGAGCAAATAATAAAAAAGAACAAATACTTACTGTAGCGGGCCTTTCCTTTTGAATCTTAATTAAGAGTTAATTAAATAAAACAGGTAAATAAACAAACAAAGGATCGGTTTTATTACTATTAATGAAATATCATAGCTGGTCATAAGAAAAAGAAAGTTTAAAGATGAGAAAATGACCAGTAATTTCGGCAGATCAATTTTTATGATAATCTTTATATTTCAACGGGAAATAGTAGGCTTTACTCGGTGAAATAAATCACATGCTTAATCTTGACAAACGCTGAAATATATTCGTTATGTCGTTGTGGGAAAATTCAAGTAACTCTAATATTCACTTAATCGAAGACTAACTCACGGACGTCGAATCATGATCCGTTACAGGGCCGTAGAACTAAGTAATTATGTCTATCTGGATATCAGTTAAGATACGTTGGTAACTGCCGCAAAACAATATAAAAAACTAGTTATACCTGGCGTTACTGTAGAAACCAATCAATTACAGACCTTAACGTATGTCAACTTAAGCGCATGTAATCCACTCCCTGGTCAAGTTACCGGTAGGATAAAAATAATGAACAATTTGTTCGAGTAAAGAAAATATCAAGGGCCTCAATAAGAAAAGAAATTAAAATAACGCAAAGTCTACTAGGCCGTATCAACAATAGTAGTTATCTGATCTACGGGTATCTAACGTAAGCCAGAAATTGTGAAAAATTGGGAATAGTAATACAAACTAGTTCGACCTATAACATTATTGCGTCAGTCAACTAAAAGTTCAAAATGTAATCCAAAATCTGATTGGTTCTAGATCAAACGGATCTATCTGAATTTTAGAATTTGATTAAATAAAATCCAGCGTCTTAGGCTAGACAAAATTGGCCCAGAAATCAAAGTTCATTTAAAAGAAAATAAGAATAAACTAAATGTCATCTTAATTAAGGAGGAAAAGTTAAAAAGTTAATCTTTGTTCGAAGACAAAGCCAAACAAAATAATAATTAGAGCTCGTAAGTTAATTACAGGCAATGATCGCTAAATATATATAGAAAAAAATTGAAATTTCTCACTTGATTGATGAGTAGCTTCCAGAAAAGAACTGATCACGGTAGAAGAAGGCTTCCTTGACAGGCGAAGGACCGCAAGACTCTATAAAGGTAGTACCGCTAGACAGGCGTAGCCTAGGAACACCCAGTCGCTAACGATGCTCGTCGATCGCAATGAACCCGAAGGTAGCAATGGATCCGACGGTAGGAATAGACCCAACGGGAGGAATAGACCCAACGGTAGTAGTAGACCCAACGGAAGGACTCTGTGAAACAACACATAATCAAGGTTCCACACGTAACTCTTAATTGACGAGCATTATAACTCGGTAATCAAAATCAACCATCGAGAAAAAAAGAGAAATCAGAATTAAAAAAAACAATAATTTACCTGAGTACGGGTACCCAGTTGCTTATCGCTAGATAGCTTTACAGTTGGGCAAGTGGGCCCCTGTAAGAGATTAAAAGAGAATTCAAAATCCGCCCACGTGCGTCACAATGTTGAAATGATGGCATTCACAGAAAGACAAAAAAAAATGCAAAAAGCTCAACTCACCTCGCTAAAGCAGCATTCAAATCCGACAAAGGGCAGTTTCAGACACCAACACTTAAGAAAAGATAAGGCACAACTAAATACTGAACCTGTTAAAAATGTTCCGGTTGGAAAATCCCTTTAAGGGTAAAATAAAAAATTGATTCCAACCGGTGTCCAAAATAACTGCTTGACTCACAAAGATCGAAGTAGGGAGTGACGCCAGGAGAGCGGACACTCGAAAAGCAGAGAATTCCCACCTCGAAAAACTCGCTCCACCAATGAATGCACGGCATGACAAATCATATGTTCCTCTAAATCATTCATCCAAGAGAATTAGACGATGGAAACCTGGGATTTCGGTGTATAGGCATTCACCAAAAAAAACTAATCAGAGTAGCCAAATGGGCATCGTCATTAAGTCACTTCAACTAATAGAATTTCTTAATTATTCCAAGGCAATTAAGTGACTGCGCATGATGCCAAACTCGACAACCAATCCAAAAACAGTATGTACTACGAAAGCCGGAAACCTTAAAAGGCCATCGACTATGATTTTCGCAAAAATTGTTACCTTCCGAACATGGCAACAGACACTTTCTATTGAAAAAAACTAAGAGATAATATTGAAATAAATTACATATCCATCTTCACAAGAGTAACAACTGAAACGGCATCTACACCGTGGGCCAAAAAAACTGACCACATTTTTCTTTTTCGAATAACTTTTTGATTTACCATTATTATTTTTTCAAATTTGGAGGAATTATTCACACATGTCCAGACTCTTAAAAGATTGGTCCAAAACTAACCAAATTAAATTACGGTATTGTACAGGGCAATTTGAAAGAAAACATTTTTTTAAACGCTTTGCAAAAATAATTTTTTTTATATTTTAGGTATTTAGTACTTTGGTTCTAAAGCTTCATATTTTCCCTATAAATAATCTCTTTTGGCATTTTTCAATATTTTGTACGGTTTAGTTTTTATAGCCAATTTTGTGACGAATGTCCAGTCGGACTTGCCGCTGATGCAGTTCGACGGCTGAGGGGCAGAGGAGAAAAACCCTACAAAAACAGGTGGCGGCGAAGGTCGTCAGTAGCAGTAGTTTTTTTCAACTGTTTTGGTAGGGGCTGAGTGAAATCAATTTTTTTATCGCATTCTTTTCGAAACTTATTACCCGTGCTCCGTGCTGTTGACTATATCTAGGCAGTTTCTAGCTCAACATCACAATTTATTTTATTAGTTGGCTATGAAAACACTTTTTTGTTGTCTTCCAATAATTAATGGTAGGAAGTTGTAAAAGCTTCAGAATGTTTGAAAAAATATATGACATAAAAAGATCTTCACTAAGACGGATTGTTAAGAAAGATCTTCATTTAAAAATATTTAAAAGGAGGTATGTACACAAAATATCGGAAACATCAAAAATATCAAGATTAGATAGGTGTACAGGCTTTCTGAGAAAATTTAGAAGGAATGACAGTCTCAATAATATCTAGTTTACTGCCGAGAAAATATTTTACCTGTGACCACCGAAAAATTCCCGAAATAACAGACTCTATAACAATGTTTCAAAAAAATAAAATATTAGTGCAGATAGGCTACTTATTGATCAAAGATACTATATTCCGGGCATCATGGTTTCTCTTGGGGTCTCTAAACTAGGCAAAATAAGTGTAACATTCATAAATCCGGGTGCGAAAATTGATTTTAGGGTATACTGTCACGATGTTCTTGAAATCATGCTACGTGAATTGGAAATATTTCAAGATTATTATGTTTTCATGCAAGATGGCGCTCCTGTACATCGATTACAATAGACCATGATTTTTTTAAGACAACAGTGTCTCGATTTTATTCCTCCAGATGAATGGCCGCCGAACAGTCCGAACTGCAATCCTGTTGATTACGCAATATGGGGAAATTTGGAAGCAGAAGTGCACAAAAATAGAAATTTAAATACCATCGATGATTTGCAAGCTGAAATTGTACGTTGTTGGCAATATTTTGATCAAAACACAATCAATGGTGCAATTAATTAATCTAAAAGACGATTACTGAAATGCATTGAACTAAACGGAGGACATATTGAACAATTTTTCAAATTACATTTTTTGTTAAATTATTACTGACTAGTAAGATATTTTTAAGATGTTAATAATTGTTTTCACATGTTTTTGACAAGTTTAATGTTAAATATATTTTAACCAAATTATTTTTTTTTATTTTATAAAACTGTTTTCATGGCCAACTAATAAAATAAATTGTGATATTCAGTTAGAACCTGCGTAGATACATTTGATCACAAAATTGGCTATAAAAACTAAACCGTTCGGAATATTGAAAAATGTCAAAAGAGAATATATACAAGGAAAATACGAAGCTTTAAAACCAGAATACCAAATACCTCAAAAAGAAAAAAAAAATTTTGCAAAGCGTGTGAAAAATCGATTTCTTTCAAATTGCCCTGTACAATACTCCAATTCAATTTCCTTAATTTTGAACCCATCGTTTAAGAACCTGTATATCCATGAATAATTCCCCAAAATTTGAGAATATTATAATAATGAATCAAAAAGTTATTCAAAAAAGAAAAATGTGGTCACTTTTTTTGGCCCACCGTGTATAATTGTTTTAATAATAACAAATGATAACAATACCATTTCAGTTACATCATATAGACATTTTGTGTGACATATGCAGCGATAAGCCTGTAATGGTCATGGCCAGCTTTAATATCAAAAGAGGAGGAACAAAAACGTCACCAGCGCTCATACATAAAACCGCCGTCATGGATGAGCCCTGAGCGCGGCTCGGATGTTACTATTTCTACCTGCTGGTCGGCTTCCTTTCAAGACATTAACTTCACTACACCTGTATTGCACGATACTTAACCAATTTTGACTGTGTTGAAGATTCTGTTAGGTACCTCAAGAGGATCTAAAAAATCTACAAAAATTCTCATTGGTGAATCCAAGAGTTCTTGCTATTGATATTCCCTTTGATTTCGGCAACACGAACCGTGTACAACATCGTTTTAGTTGAGCTAGATGTGATTTATGCATTAAAACCCCAAATATATGCTGGTAGGTCATTAAACGGATCTGTACCAATGTCCTCTTGGAAGGGCAATAGGCATATCTAGGTTTTAATGCTAATTTTGGTCGTGTAATAAGCATTCTGATGGCTGCTTATACAATTTTTTTTGTTCTAGAGTATTGTTCAATGCTGGTCGTACTACGGAAGCTTATTCCCGTCTATTTATTACTTCAGTTAAAGATAAACTCATGGAGTCTAGATTTTCATCATTTATAAAACTCGGTAGTATTTACATAATATTATGTCATTGTGTGTACCATATTAATATTTTGAAGAAACGAGAAGTGCGAATACTATGAATATTTCCCTCATGTATAAAAAATCCCATTAGAGGAGTGCAATTCTCGGAAAAATACAGCGATAATTGCACTGTAGAAACCGAAAGAGCACGGCGATAATTGCATCGTACGTATCTATGGTAATTCCATTGTAAACTTACGATGACAGCGACAATTTATAAATAACGTCAAAGTCAAGTGAATGTTTTTCACTTAAAAATAAATATTATTAAATATTTCACTTCTGTAAAAAGTGGACAATAGACGGGGTCAAAAAGATATTTTTTCTTCAAACGTCAGTAAATCCGTCATTACTCGAGTGTGTAGGCGGCCGTGAAGTTTCCTTTTTTACTTTTCACTTTTCCGCCGGCGGAGGTAAAAGTGTTACTATAGCAACATAGATACAAAGCAAGCGTCAACAACTCAAGAATTATTAAACTAAAATTTGTATTTATCACTCAATTTGTGCACTGCATTTCTAAAAATCACTAATTTAGGAACCAAATTGGTTATTATTTAATCGAACTTACTCAATAACTGCTTATCAATACGGAATTAAAACGCAATCGGAGACGCAATTTAAAAAAAATAATTATTGTTGACAGTGTCCACTGACAGCTTTATCTTACATTACTATAGCAACGACCTGTGCCTATTCAACGACACCGGTCTCAGCCGCCTATGCAAACCAACTTATCTTTGATAATAATTATTATTATTACTATTAAAAAGAGATATTTTTGCATTAATTTGTCGACATTTGAAGAAAAAACAGCATATTTTATGTGGAGGAAAAGTTACTTTTCATGGCATGCTATTACCAACCTCACTCCGTTCGACTGTTAAACACGAGCGCGCCATGAAAAGTATTACTTTTCCTCCATATAAAATAATATACTAATTCACAGTTTTGAAAGTTCGGCGTCTACAAAGAGCTGGGCGTCGCGACGCATAGAAAATATAAATCGATTGCAGGGACCTTGAAAGTACACCCATGCGAAAGTACATGTTATTTAGAAACTCTTTTGTTATTTACTGAAAATTGTTTACTTTACTGGTTTTTGAGTTATACCGGTTTATAGTATAAATTTTTTAATAGACAAAAATGTGATTACCGATGAGTTTTACAAGTAGAATATTGCAATATTGCAATATATGGCAACCATTGTTATCAAAATTGTTTCAATTATTACAATCGATAGACGTTGTGATTGCTGGTTCAAAGATATTGTCAAAATTTTGTCACAAGATATATCAAAATTTTGCTTTCGATTTGAATTATGTGAAGATGACGCCAACGCCAACGCCAATATCTCGAAAGCGAATAGAAATGTTTAATTTCTGTAAAAAGTGGTCAATAGATGAGATCAAAATGATATTTTTTAAAGTTTAAAAAATTCGACACCTACTAAGAGCTGGTCATCGCGACACGGGTCGAAAATATTAGTCGATTGCAGGGACTTTGAAATTACGCGCATGCGAAAGTACATGATATTACAGGTTCTTCATAGACAAAATTTTTGCATCTGGACTCTTCTATGCGAATAACTCTTCTTAAATCTCTACAATTTGACAGGCATTCTCCATACACCAATAACATGTCTACCCACCTCTTCTTCGTTGCTAAATTGGACCATTTTCATATAATTCAAATCGAAAACAAAATTGTGATATTTCTTGTGACAAAATTTTGACAATATCTTTGAACCAGTAATGACAACCTCTATCGATTTTAATAATTAAATCTATTTTGATTACAATGGTTGCCATAGTACCTATATTCTACTTGTAAAACTTATCGATACATAATCACATTTTATGTGTATCAAAATGTATACTATAAACCGGTATAACTCAGAAACGAGTAAAGTAAACAATTTTCAGTAAATAACAAAAAAGTTTTTAAATAACATTTACTTTCGCATGCGCGTACTTTCCAAGTCCCTGCAATCGATTTATTTTTTCGATGCATCGCCACGCCCAGCTCTTAGTAGACGCCGAACTTTTAAAACTGTGAAAAATATCTGGTCTATGGACCACTTTTTACAAAAATATTTCTGTTCGTTGTCGAGATATTGGGGTGCGGAGTTTTAAGTGAAAAACCCTGTATATAAAAAAAATGTCTCGTTTCGGATTAAAAAAATCGTATTTTTGCGTCTCTTTAGTTTGTTTACAGTTACATGTACGTTTTTGAATTAAAGAAAAATAAAAATGTATTTTTAAACCCTGTCCTTATTCGGGAAATATTCCCCCGAATTACACTCGTGCATCAACATAACCAGATAATTTTGCATTCGAACGTGTTGTCTTAGAAAAACTGCATTCAGCCATTTTCATATTTTGGAAAAAGAGCCCTCCACCTTCGATTATAGCCCGTAAATTCCAACCCCGCTCATCAATAGTGTCAATGGTATTTACATTTTTGGACTTCAGGCATTGGTATGATTTTGAGCAAATCAGAAATGTGATATCGTGGCTCAGGCGGTATAGCTCCCGCTAAGAATGCCAAAGTTATTGGTGCGATCCCGGCCCCATGCAAGACTTCCTTTTATTTATTATTTTTGGATTAGTTAGTTTTGGGTTAGCCTTGGGTATGGGTTGGGTTAGTTTGGGTTAGTTGGTCAGTTTTCTTTTCTTGAGCCCCGGAGCGAGCGAAGCGAGCGGAGGGCTATGCAAAGCCGTAATAATATCCTGGCTGACGGATCGCAACTTGTTATTAGCCTCTCGATGAACTCGTGCAGTTTTTAGACAACACACTGTCATGCAAAATTATCGGTAATTTTGATGTCCTACTTGTACAATTGCTTCCGATAAGAATTTTTAATAATAACATGGAGAAGTCATTGCTGTATCGTTCTGACCTCGATCAGAACTTCTGACTAATTACTCAAAGCCAATATTGATGTTACCATAGTTAATAGCTACTTAACATCGCTAAATTTATATTCTTGTATCTATTAGCGCAAAGGAATTCCGACAACCAAGTTTAGTTAGCATACTTATAAATAAAATAAATTTCGAGATCAAGCCGTCACAAATTTATGAATACCTTAATCACAGACCTGACGAATAAATCTTATCTATTGGACATGTTGTTTGTTATCAATTAATCGTGAAGTATTTTAGAAAAAAATGAATTATTGCGTGAATAGAAAGGTGATTTCCTAATGGGTTTTTAGTGATAAATTGAACTTGCAAATTCGATCTGTTGCGACGATGAATTGACATGCAAATATAGAGTAAACAAGTGTTTCAAGGCAATGTTTGTGTATGGCAATTAATTGTATTTAAAACTAACAAGTACATCCACATTACGTCACGTGAGTGACAATATTGCTGTGACTAACGCATAATGCGAAATATTGATTTCTAATTTGGTAACAGTTTTCTGTCTAAAAAGAGTTTTTTTTCTGGCACTGGCACACACACTAAAGGCATCAAATATTAACTGATTTTAAAAAACTGTGCTAAAAGGAGATCCTATGACAATCGATCAGCCGTATGTGTGCGAAGATGTTGATTGGCACGGTTCTTGAATAGCTGTAGGTTGTAATTAGGGGGAAACAGATGTCCTGAGAGTGAGTTCCGCAGCAATGCAGTTACACCAGGTAAAGGAATGTTTTAGGTGTTTCTAGTTGTACGACGAACGGGTGTACTCTTGCCGTCTGGTTTGATGAAATTTCTTATCTGTTTCTATTGCCTTCAGATCATATGCCGAGACCAGATTTTTTCTTATTCTCAAATCGCATTTTCACACTTATCTGTCCTGGATCGTTTTAAAGTATCGAAAAAATAGTCATAGGAAACTTTTGGTTCGAAATCTGACGTTTTCCCCTCATTCTGTTTCATAACTTCATGCATGCTAGGCTCAAACTTCTCAAAGTATAACTCTTATACTTTTTGACATTTAGTTCAGAAGATTTGTGGTATATTCCAAGATTTTTACTGCGGTCATTTTTGACGAAGAAACTCGTGAATAAATATATGGATTTGTTGGATTATATCAACGTGTATAGTATTAGGCTTACTATTATCCTTATCTCGCTTGCGTGAGGAGGAGTGATTGCCAATGGTTTCGCAATATCCGAGCAAATTAACTCAGTACGTTTAGTGATATTCCAAGGAGGGAGCAAAATGCTGTTTTGCAGACCTCAAAGTAATCTGGCCCAACTCGAACCTGCCAAAGAAAAATAGGACTTACTTATCATTCCTAAAACTTTGTCAGTAATAATGATTTAAAAATCTAAAAGTTTCCAGCATATTGTGAATTGACTTAGATTTTTTTAGAATTAAAAAACATCTATATGTATGCAATAATTTACTATTCATAAAATTTACCTTGCATTTATGTGTAAGGTATTTTGTCATTCTTTCTCCACTACGATCTCGAGCCTAATAGAAACAATACTTGTAATGAGCCCCGCCAATCTTGTGCATTTTCTTCCCGCTAAATCTTTAAAGGATGTTATTATTGCTCCCCTGCTCTGCATATTAAATTTATCAAAGCATTTTTTTCTGCATTTACTGGCCAGTCCCGTCGATCTCTGTCCAAGAAGCTTACCAACTGTGTTAACATGCTTCGCTTCCATTGTTCTGGATTTTGTTTTTTCTTGCGTTTAGTCTTAACAATTGCTAATATAAATATAGCTACATCAACATCGTTTTCTGCCCTTCTTGTGTTCCTATTTGGCATTTCCGAGTCACTGCTATCATTCGAGTTCGTCGGTTCAAAATTATCCGACGAATCGGCATTAAAAGGTTCACTTTCACTTGTGTTTCATTCATTATGCTACTTTATTTCTCACTAATTTTATCAATATTTCGCCTACGATGTAAAAAATACCCTGAAAAATTTTGCCACGTTTCATTATCACTTTGCCCGGTAACGGAGATTCTGGTAAAGGTATTGAAGGATTGTAAAAAAAATGTGTGTCAACCAAATATTTAAATAGTCATTACTATGTTGGGGTTTGGAACCTTCGGAATAAATGCACTAAAACAGAGTTTTATCCGCAATACCACATCAGGAGATGATTAAAACTGAGTTTTAATCATCTCCTGATGATGCTAACATGGTTAGCGAAACGCGCTTCGAGTGCAAAAATTCTGTTTCGGTATACTGTGTTTTAATAGTCATTGCGTTTAAATGAATGTAATAAAAATAGATATCTGAGCATACTGTGGGATTACTGGTTTATTACTATAACTGCAAAATAAATATGCAAGTTACCCTGCATTTTATAGAATTCATAAACACTGATCGTTTCCGCACTGCAATAACCTATTATTTTCTCATTATTTACATGCAACTTGCATTCGTAATAATCAGCGAAATGTTTATAACCTTCAACTTGAACCTTTGAATCGCTGCATGATGGTATTGGAAATTATTAAAGTGATTCTTATAAAATTCACCTATATATTGCAAGACTGCATACATATAGTTACATACTTACTTCTTTTACATTAATTACACAGATTTCCAGAATTTATAGGAGTTTACCATCAGTTTCTGTTTTACCTGTTAAATTAAACGACTAATGTAACTGTACCCATTATCGACACCTTAAGACCAACGGCTAATTTTGAAGTAGCGGTAAACATGCTGGCTGGGAATCAAAAGTGGGAAGTTTTGTGTCAAATATAAATTGCTTGGATATTTAGCTGTGTAACTATGCATGCAACATTAGTTTTAGTATCTCCTGTTTAGAGTGACTAATTTAAATTCAGTCAAAGTACATGATGTTCCAAATACCGACGGTGGAAGAAGCGAAATGACATATTATCGACATATAATTACTCTAATTATCGACAGTATGGTTATTAGTAAAGAAAACAGAAAACAATATCACAACTAAAAAAACTATTGTATTGCAAAAAATCTGAAAAATAGCAAAATATTTACTAAATTATTAACATATTAAAAAATACCAAAAAGGCGCCCAAACATAACATTTTAAGAAAAATCAGATAATTCTATGACTGAAAATAATCCCGTTTTATTTTTTAGTACTGGTTCGTTAATTTTGGTCTGAATTTCGTCTTCATTATACCACAGAATGTCTGGAACATTAGGCCAAATCCTATTAAGCCCATGCTTCTCCATATGATTAACCTCCTACTGGTAAGAGTTACCATGCTTTGTCTTTCCTATAATTTTCCAGGAAACAGCGTCTCGTTATAATTTACGATTTCAAACGAGTTTATTCCATATTTGATGGATTCCGTTTCAGTATTACAAATATTCGTATTTTTCTAAAACAATTCCCCAGATTGTTATATTTGTACCAACTAAATAACTTTACCTAAAGACTCACCTGTTTGTTGATTGCTGTGTGTAAAGGCTCTGTTTCCTCTCCATTTTCATTAAGCACCCGGGTTTTACTGTTTAAGTTTCCTTCTCCCGTAGAATTGTTTTCGTTAATTTATTCTCCGTCTTCAGCAATAACAGCATTTGACACATTTTTCTGGTTTTGCACTGTTTTCGGCACTATAGTTAACTTAACCTATAAAAAATTGATTTTAATATTCATATGCATATAAAAAAATTTCGGATTCATATTCTACTTTCTTCATAATCCTTGTCTTTTTCTGCTCTTCCTTCTTCAAACGTCGTCTGTTCCTATTCTCCTGATTTTTGTTTTCCCTTTATAATTCTTCATTTTTATTACCCTCGTTCTTTTTGAAGTAATTTTGCCAGTTGCCCTGCAGCGTTACATGTTACTAGTGTAGTTAGACATTCTTTTTCGTCGTTGCTTACAAAATTATAAACGGCTTTCTCACCTTTTTTGGCCAGAACTTTGTCTTCTTTAGGGTTTGAAAAGAATGCGGTCTCATCGCAATTAAATACTCGGTTTGGGTAATTTGTGATTTCAAGTTGTAGAGTGTCTCTAAGGTAAGTTTCTATATCTTTAAACCAATGCAGAATTCTATCTTCTGTAACACTGACCCTTGAACTAGTCAAATTCTGTGATACCCTTCTGGTAACTTCAGGGTGGCGTCTTAAAAAGCCTTCGTACCAGTGTCGTCCCGGTCTACCATCACGAAACTTGCTGTCTCGGCCTAAATTCTTAACAAGAATTTGCACGCTGTCAATAAGTTGAGACTTTGTGATTGGAAATTCGCAGTCAGCAGCATGAAACAACCATTTCACTAACAAAGTTTCTTCGTTTGTGGTAAGGATGGTCTCTGGTCCACATTGTTTAATCAAACGTATGTTACCTATTACTTTATCATACAATGTTATTCGAGGAACTTTATTTGCTTTAGCAGCTGTAGCTACTGGAATACTTGCTTTTACATCTTCCACAGCTTTGAACATACTTTCTTGAATACATTGAAGGCGTTTAGTTTTGGTTGTCTTTGATGAATTATCCATCTTTTAGCTAAAATTAAAACGAACGCCGATTATCGACATATACTTTTACAGATTATCGACATGATTCTTCCCATTAAGATATTAAGCTTTGCCATTAAAAAAAAACGTTATGTCGATAATTAGTACCTCGAAACGATACTCCTTTTAAAATACACATTCCTAAGAAAAACTAAATTGAAACTAAAAGTTTTGATATATTTGTTGAGTTGTTGCACCTACTTTCGACACAGATGTCGATAATTAGAACCAGAGTCCAAAGCCTCGTGCCCCAATTACCGACATCTACAATTTCTGAGATTTTAACTACAAAACAAATTACAATTACTGTTTCCGTCTTAAAATTAGATATTTTAAAACCAAAGAACTCCTCCAAACAACAAAACATCATAAGATTTACTTTGTTATGGATAGAAGGCTAGAAAAACTTATCGGTTTCTTACGCTGAAGAGCAACGACACGCATACACTGCTTTACATTTGAACAATGACAGTTTTCGCGTTTTTTTTTTTGTATATCCGTAACCTACATGAAGCGCCTGCGCAAGTTCTTATTTGCTGTCAGATGCCACAGACTTAAAATTCATATGTAATGGGGGGTTGCATGCCTTATTTTATTAGAAAATAACTGAACTGTGTCGATAAATAGGACAATGTCGATAAATGGGGCAGTCACATTACTTCTTTTACATTAATTACACAGATTTCCAGAATTTATAGGAGTTTACCATCAGTTTCTTTTTTACCTGTTAAATTAAACGACTACTTCAATATTAAAACAATTGTAATACTAGGGAGCTTTTTGTAATACTAGGGAGGTAAGTGCGGTATAGTCTGGGCCGAATGGCAATAAAATTCAAGGGTAATCGTTAATTAATGTTCGGTGGTATAACACCACTTTACTCCAGTGTAGCACATAAATTTATTATTATAAAATGAAAATTACTGCTCAAAGAAACATGTAGTCGCTCTAATATACAAACAACAAAACCATGCAAGAATCATCTGACGATTACTATGTAGTGCCTCATACCGAATGGGGAAGCACTTTGCGAAAATCACCTTTGTAATAATATTATACTAAATAAAAACAATAAAAAGTATAAGCAATAATAAGGTGCATAAAAAAGGTTTTTTCTTCAAACGTCAGTAAATCCGTCATTACTCGACTGTGTAGGCGGCAGTGAAGTTTCGTTTTTCCTCCGCCGGAGCTTTACTTTTCACTTTTCCGCCGGCGGAGGTAAAAGTGTTATCATAGCAACATAGATATAATGCAAACAAACATCAAAATAAGCGTCAACAACTCAAGAGTTATTAAACTAAAATTTGTATTTGTCACTCAATGTGTGACTGCATTTCTAAAAATCACTAATTTAGGAACAAATTGGTTATTATTTAATCGAACTTACTCAATAACTGCTTATCAATACGGAATTAAAACGCAATCGAAGACGCAATTTAAAAAATATAATTATTGTTGACAGTGGCCACTGACAGCTTTATGTTACATTACTATAGCAACAACCTGGGCCTATTTACCGACACCGCACCGGTCTAAGCCGCCTTGCGAACCCACTTATCTTTAATAATAATAATTAGTACTATTAAAAAGAGACTTTTTGCATTAATTTGTCGACATTTGAAGAAAAAACAGCATATTTTATTTGGAGGAAAAGTTACTTTTCATGGCTTGCTCTCTATTACCAGCCTCACTCCGTTCGGCTGTTAAACACGAGCGCGCCATGAAAGGTATTACTTTTCCTCCATATAAAATAATATACTATTGCGTCTTGCCGGAATCGATCCACGGATCTCATGTACATACAGCGTCCTACGCATTCAACTTTTAAAATCTTTAGATCATGCCATTTCACATCTAAATGTCAAAACACTTTCGTCCCATAGAAAGGAAAATTAGAAAATTTAGATCGTAGAAAACCTTAATCTAGAAACGCACATACAAACCGAGCTAACGTACTTTTATTGCTATTGAACATTTTTATATATCTCTTATCGACTTCATCCGAAACACATAATGCATAGAAAGTCTACTAACCTATATATGTTTGTTAATAAATAAGCAAATATGTTAATTTATTTTGGGTATATCAGTAAAGAGGTTATTGTCATTAACAATGGTATAATTATCGGTTTCATGTAAATTTTTGAAGCACGTTTTTTACAGGGTGTTTTAATGGTAACATAATTGAACTTGCTAATAGAGTTTTAATGTGTTTATATTGGCTAATTTTAGATATACACAATCTATTATACAGAGTGTTCCTAAATCTCGTATCTATATTAAGAAGGTGATTTCACTACTTTATATAAACAGGTGCCCTAAACCTTCAACATTTTTACGATGGGTAAATTACAGGGCGAATGCTGTTAAGAATATATGGTTTATGAACTTTCATTCAAACAACTGGTATACTTCTTTGTATCTTTGGAGCCCAGCAAACGGCTGCAAATTTCTCGTCTAATTTGTTTTATAGTCAATTTCGGCTGATTTAGTTTCGTGAAAATGGTATATGAATTCACCATAGAAGAGTTTATGCCACCACTTTTTACTTCTGCGATGAATTTCATACACAGTTTTCTTTTTATCGAAGCCATCTACCCCATATGGGCATTGTAATCAGCGACTTCTATAATCCCAACATTTTTCCCATTACAGTTAATTTGGATGATATAGTCGAGTTGGTGAAAGTTGAATAATAACACACTTTTTTCCATTTAACTGAAACTAAATTGGAGTCACTGGAAGGTCCAAGCATTAAATTAAAAAAAAAATACAATTTATTTCTCAATACTGGGAGCAGGGCCCCCGCAACCGCGTGTGCAACGCGTGCACCGCACGCGGGCGCCACTCTATAAGGGGCGAAAAAAAACCCTTATAGAGTGGCGCCCGCTTGAAAAACCGAAGAACCGAAGGTTTTTAAAAAATATATATTTTTTAATTATTTAACAATTTCCAACGAGCAAGGTTCCAAAGAAATAGTTTTTTCATCAATATTCACATCTGAATATGCAATATGATCCAATATCCAATACTCGTATAATTCGACAAGTTTGCATAGAAGTTGTTACAGCTTGCAAATTTTCCTGTCCAGACTCGAATACTCTTAGTTTGAGAGCTGGCAGTAAAAACAACTACCTCATAAGTTACCAAAGGTTTGAATTGACATGTCTGTACTCCTTTAGGTTGTAATTTTAAAACTGTCCGGCTGCCGGGTGTGAGTGGTCGCTTTATTAGTTTAAAATTTAAACAAAAAAAATTAAAATAGCTTATATCAACCCAATTATTACCAGCATAAATGTTTTATGAAAATGGCCTAAGATC